>NW_019773891.1:18885-29569 GCF_001039355.2 Lingula anatina | reverse complement strand
GATTTTGACCCAGGACAATCCCTGCTAACAGACAAGCATTTTTCCAAGAGTGAAAATCTAAAAAACGTTACAAAAGTTGGAAGCTCCACTTCACTATGACTTATGTTTTAATTTAAGTCAAAAATTGGAATAAAATTTACAAAGGATACATGATCTTGTGTTAAAAGATTAGAAATTAAGATAGGCAACCCAGATGTAAAAAGGATAAAACTTAAATGCCAGAAAGCAACCAAAATGAAAGACGTTTAAACTTAAACCTTTAAACATCCTATTACATCTGGCCTGAAAATTAAAAAGCAACGATTTAAAATGCCAGACAATAATATTCATCAAAAATGAAGTGAAAATATACAGCTTGATTATTTTGTTGTGGGCCGGTAAAAAAAGGTGTGGGCTGACAAAATTTAATTTGCTCCAGCCCACATGTCTGGTAAGTTTTCAATCTCTTTCGCAATCACTGGCAATTAAAAGAGAACTTGCAGACCTAAAAAACATGCACAAAAATGGCCTTGTAATGCAAAATGTTATAAGATTGAGAAGAAAATTTAAGCTCAGACTGCAGGTAAAAAAGACCTTGGGGGCCTTTGCTCTGCTGTTACTCACTGTAAACCTGTTCTGGAACAATTTTGATAAAGACTGGAAAAATTAATTTATTAATTCCCTGTAGTGTGTTAAAGGTTTACACCCACCCTTTTGAGCTTATATAGACTTTTGTTTGTTATGTAGAAAATAGTTATTACTAGGTCATCATTCCAGCAGTGATTTTATTTACTTTTTTTTACCTTCCAGAGATTACAGCCCATCCATGAATGCAGGGTACAGCTTCATCACTTTCATGGCAAGTTTTAATTTTATAAGACTTTCTCTAATTGATATCTATGTCTGTAAGTTTGCCCTTTTCTCTCTCTCTCTCTCTCTCTCTCTCTCTCTCTCTCTCTCTCTCTGTATGTCTGCTTTTCAGTTTCTTCTTTTGTTTCTCCAATTAGTTTTTACTTACTTACTTTTAAAAATGGAACTATTTGTGATGAGTAACTTATTGATAAACATAATTCTTATAATTTTGCAATATGTCTGGTCTTTAGCAAGCAATGATGACATTTGAAGATGAAAAGTTGGCCGAGGCCATGAAACTTCTGCAGCAGACACAGAAGAAATGTGAGCTTGGAGAGGGATTTGTGAAATACATGAAGAGAAAATTTTCACGAAAGAAAACAGAGGTTAAAGTAAGTAAAATGTGTTTGTATGCATTGATAGGTTAGTCAGTATTTATTTATTTATTTATTTATATGTGTCTATAGCAGGAAAATAAGGCGAGTTGAATTATTTATATTACTATAAAAAGCATACATAATATTTCTTGAGGAGCAACTATCTGGAAGGCAGATTCAGGGACATATCACTATGATCATCTAGTAATAATAACAATTACATATTTGTTTATTATAATTCCCAGGAAGCAACGCTCTCGCTGGAAGACAAATTCACACGTCAGATCATCGTGGCAGACTGCATGATGCACCAGGCCGTGCTGACGTTCATCAACCAGGACATCTCCAGCTACGTCAAGGGCGGATGGCTCATGAGAAAAGCCTGGAAAATCTATGAAAAAGTCTACAGAGAGATCAAAGCTCTCTATGACAAAGAGTCTTGGCCTGACGCCAACGGGGGCGTCGCCCTGTCAGCTCCCCCTTCTGCTGTGGATATGTCTTCCTTTGAGAATAGTTTGGACTCTAAAACTGGCAGCGATGAGACAGGCGGCTCTGCTAACATTCCACATAGTGATAGCAGAACCAGTATGTCCAGTATGTCCAGCACTGGAGTGAGTGGGGTTAGCGGTGACTTGTCCAAGGCGGAGCTGCATGGAGAAAGGCTGGCCCGGCTGATGGGTGCAGTCAGTTTTGGCTATGGTCTGTTTCAACTGTGTATATCTCTTATACCGCCAAAGATACTTAAGTTGATAGAGTTTATAGGTAAGGCTTATTCTGTTTATTTCTTTCTTGTTATTAAATGAGCACAAATTGGTCTTAAACTGATTTATGTTAGATCAAAGTAGACTAAAAGTTGGAACCAATTTTGGGTCTAAAATTATTTTGTGATTCAGACCCCGAATTAAGTTTTGGATAGAGCCCTACAATAGTGATTCTAATGGATCTGTTTCCAGGTTTTGGTCATATATAATAAGTACATTGTACATAACCACATGACTGCCTTGTGACACATTCATAACTGGGTCACTGTAATGTTATTTAGTGGATCTGTTACCAGGTTTTGAAGGCAATAGAGAAGTGGGTCTGGCAGCAATGGAGTTCTCCAGCCATAGTAGTGATGCCAAGGCTCCTCTGGCCACGTAAGTATAGTGTACACAGTCACAAGACTGACATCTACTCATTATAGTGATTCCAAGACTCCTTTGGCTATGGAAGTACATGGCACATAATCATATGACTATCGTGTGATATGGGATATTCCTGTCATAGTTGTGATGCTAAGGTATTAATTGCCTCAAAAAGTTAACACTCTCACTTACCACAATATTGAATATGTTTGAGGTAATGGCAACTTCATCACCATGATATAATTTTACATATTTATAACTTAGATTGGGACTGCTGTGGTACCATACTTTGATAATATATCTATAAATATTGATATTTCAGATTGGGACTGCTGTGGTACCATACTGTGATACGGCAATTCTTTGCTTTAGATGGAAATAACATCCATGCGGGTAAGTCTCTTTCTGTTTCTATGTCTGTTTATATGTCTTTTAGTTTGTTAGTCTTCCTCCCTGTTTACTATCAGGCTGTTTTTGTGTGTCTGTCTGTTTGTCAGTATTCCTGGCTGTCTGTATGTACGTCTGTCTACTTGTCTACCAGTTTCTTTCTGTATGTTTGTTTTTGTTTGTCTGCTTCTGGTAGTTTTAGAATTTAAAGACCTTTTATAACAGCTCATTTACAATTGAATTCTTGTAGGTAAAAACTCACCTATTTATTGATTTATTTATAGTAATTAATTAGTATGCTTCAGACCTATATTTAAAATTAGACATTGCATTTTTTATCATATTTTTTCCAGGAGTGGAAGAAGGAGAGAAGATCATTGAGAGGATAGAGAAGACATATCCCAATTCTGCTCTATTCTTGTTCTATAAGGGGAGAGTTCAGAGGCTGAAGGTAAGTACTAGTGCTTAAGGTTTTTGTTTATTTATATTTTTATTTATTTTTTTATTTGTTTATTTATTTTCTGTAGCATTAACACAGGTCCCATGCTGAATGCCATTTCAGTGAGATTGTAGCTTGCCCAGTAAAATTTTGTAAATATGTTTATTTACTGGCCAGCTTCTTTGACTCTGTTGTTCCAAAGAGCTAGTAGGCCTCGATGTTTTTGGCACAGACTGCATAAAGCCATTCCTACCAAAGCAGTTTTATAGTATTTTAAAAGATTTAATGTATTATTATTGTTTTCTTTCATATAATTTTCAAACCCTTAATATGCAGAAATACTGCTACTTTTAGGGCGATGTGGATATGTCTATAGCCACCTTCCAACATGCCCTGGAGAGATGTGAAGGGGAGAGGGAAGTGCAACATATATGTGTATATGAAATGGGTCAGTAGATTTTTATAGCACAGCATAGCATATCCAAATCTGCCACAGAGGTCAGAAGAAAATGCAAAATTTAAAAAAAAATTCAATAAAAACTTGTTTGCAGGCTTTAAAAAAGTATACATATTGAACAATGGCATCACCTTACTGTACTGTTTTCTTTAATATTTTATAGGGTGGTCAAATTTAATGAAATTGAACTGGAGAGACTCTTTTGCTGCATTTACAAGGTAAGAGACTTGATCCTATCAGGGCAAGCCTAGACTAGAATTAGACAAATTGATTACACCAGGCTGACATCACTTCAGGAGGAATTTAGACTAAGGGCGTATTCCCATAGATTTTAGATCGATCTATCCCCGTGGGGAGTCTCACTAGATTACTGTCAGCTAATCCGGCTTAAATGTCCGTCCCGCTTACTACAAGCTGTAAGGAGGTAATTAACTTTGGTGCCCGCTCGGCTGACAGCTATTTAGCGTGAACCCCCAGGGAGTTAGGTCGATCTAGTTTGGATCAATCTAATCTCTGGGAATGGGGTCTAAAAGAAAACTGAGTAGTGTTACGAGGATGTGATCATGCTGGGATCAAGCCAGACCTAAAATAGACTGATTGATGTGACACTGTCATGTTCACATAAGAACTAAATGCGACTAAAAATATACTCCACCTTTAAAAAAAACAAGAAAACAAATCCAATGTGGCATTTTGGAAATTCAAAGATAAATTGCATTACCCCATGTCATTTTCATCTAGCTTTACACAAGAAGACATTGACAGTGTTCTTATTGGAATTAACAGATAGATTGATTGCCTTATCTCTTGTCATTTCCCCCACCAGTGTGTCATGTTCACATAAGAACTAAATAAGACTAAAAATAATTAACTTTACCCTTCTTTACACAAGAAGACATTGTCAGTGTTGTATTGGAATAAATGGATTGATTGCATTACCTCGTGTCATTTCTCCCACCAGGATGAAGGAGGAGTCCCGCTGGTCCAAGGCATACTACGCCTACTTATCTGGGGTGTGCCAGGGATCCCTGGGGGATGTAAAGGGGGCACACACCATGTTTAGGGAGGTGCCGGCCCTGGTGAAGAGGAAGAATAACCAGATTGAAAGCTTTGTGGCTAGGAGGGTAAGGTTTCTATGAAGGTGGTTTGGTGTGTGTGTGTGTGTTTGTTTTTTTGTTTTTTTTGGGGGGTGCTGGCCCTGAAAGAATAACTGGATTGAGAGCTTTGTGGCTAGGAGGGTAAGGTTGCCATGAGTGTGTGTATGTGTGAGTGGAGTGGAGAGAGAAGTGTGTATGTGTGGAGAGAAAGAAAAAGAGAGACTTGCTTGTTTAAGTAATAGAGTGGGTGAATAAGTGAGTGGATGGATGGTTGATCAGGGTGGGTAGGTAGGGTGGAAGTAGTCACATGTATAGATGAATGATCAGGTGGGTGAGTGAGGGGGTGATTGTTAATTTCATACAGTAAAGAAATGACTTGATTACATCCTTGAAGCACACGGTTTGTCTCCTCTAAGCTCTCAAAGAGTACATTGTGAACAAACTACCAGTCATCTCCAGGCTTTTAAATGGAATTGTGTTACGTGTAACATGAATACATTTTCTTCTCCAGTCTTTAAGAATGTTTTAGGTGTGACATGAACACATTCTGTGTCTTCTCCAGGCTAATACTTTCAAGAAGCAGGCACCTGACCAGGACCACTGTATTCTGTTGGGATTGGAAATTCTCTACCTGTGGAATGCTCTGCCTCTTTGTACCAAGGACTGTCTGGATAAGATGATGGAGGGTGAGGGTTATGTCATCGTGATCTTCATAGTGAACAATTCAATATCTCAAGTTATAGAGATGAAATTTTCCTGACTATTGGCTGATTTCTGGCTTTTGGGTGGCTTTGGTGCTTACAACAGTAAAGAGGTTTTTGTGACCATAGACAGATTCCCTACTTTTTGGGGGCCAAAAATTGTCATCCCTGTAGTTTATCTTTTTTATGCAGACTTTAATTATTTCTTAGGTTTTTTAGCAGTAATTTCCTTTTTCAACTTTTGCCTTTTTAGAAACATTTGATTTTCTATAGTTATATACAAAGTAATGTTAACTTTAAAAGTTGTTTATATTCAAGGTCCATGATTTGCAATCTGTTGTGGTAATTTTTTCCAGAATGTTCCAAAATTGAGGACAAGAAGTTGTTCCATTTGCGTAGCTTGGTAGAGGGCGCCCTCCACAAGTTATCAGACAACGAGGAGATGGCTGCTGTGGTAAGTGCTGCCACCTTGTGTTTGGTTAAGTGCTGCCATCTAGTTATTTGTTTTTAAAGGAAGTTTTGAAAAACAGCATTTTACATTAGACCTTAACATCAGACAAAAGTATAGCCTTGAAATTTTGAATATTCCTTGAGTGTCTGATGTAACATGGTCATTATAAGGTTCAACTTATTATTGGAGTGAATGCAGCCGTATTGCTTATAAATAAATCTTAACAGGTCAAATTATTCAAGAAAGATGTAAACTTGTATTGTTACTCCAAATTTTCTCCCCTATTTTTCTGTTGGAATATGTATTATTATTATTATTATTATTATTATTATTATTATTCTAGTGTTTTGAGGAGGCCATAGCTCGTCACCAGGGTATGAAGGACGACCAGCATGTGGCTGCCTTTGCTATGTACGAGCTGGGAATTATACTGATACAGAAACCAGAGGTATGTTTTCTTAAAATTATACTGATACAGAAACCAGAGGTATGTTTTCTTAAAATTATACTGATACAGAAACCAGGGGTATATTTTCTTAAAATGATACTGATACAGAAACCAGGGGTATGTTTTCTCAAAATTATACTGATACAGAAACCAGAGGTATGTTTTCTTAAAATTATACTGATACAGAAACCAGAGGTATGTTTTCTTAAAATTATACTGATACAGAAACCAGAGGTATATTTTCTTAAAATTATGCTGATACAGAAACCAGAGGTATGTTTTCTCAAAATTATACTGATACAGAAACCAGGGGTATATTTTCTTAAAATTATACTGATACAGAAACCAGGGGTATGTTTTCTCAAAATTATACTGATACAGAAACCAGAGGTATGTTTTCTTAGAATTATACTGAGGCAGAAACCAGAGGTATGTTTTCTTAGAATTATACTGATGCAGAAACCAGAGGTATGTTTTCTTAGAATTATACTGAGGCAGAAACCAGAGGTATGTTTTCTTAAAATTATACTGATACAGAAACCAGAGGTATGTTTTCTTAAAATTATACTGATACAGAAACCAGAGGTACGTTTTCTTAAAATTATACTGATACAGAAACCAGAGGTATGTTTTCTTAAAAGGTTCCTTACTGAATTGTATACACCAGAATCAAGCTTTTTATAGATCTATATGTTTGCACAAACAATCTGCAAATGTCAGTTGAAGGACTACTATTCTTTGGGAGTATATAATAATATATTTTAAAAAATATGACGTAGAAAAGGAAAAGATATGGTATTTAATTTTTTTCTCTTTTTAGACCCTAGCTAATGGAAAAAGTTACCTGCTCAAAGCTAAAGATGGATTCAAGGAATATGACTTCGAGAATCGCCTAGGAGTCAGAATACATCTTACCCTGAAAAGATTAAAAGAGGGCGCCACATCCTGAACAAAAACAACTTTAAGAAATAGATTGAGCATGTATCATATTTTGAATAAAGGTCACTTAACTGAAAGTGAAGCGACATATTTTAAGTACAATTCTAACTTTAAACAAGATTATATGTCATAGTCCAATGTTGGAGCGTTCTCTAAAGAAATTCAGTGCTGGCTATAAGCAGTATTTTCTGTTTTAAAAAAAAATCACTAAAGAATCCTGGAGTGAACAGGAAGCAGCAATGTGATAACAGAATGATTTATGTACAGATAACCAAGGCTTGGCTGTGTTTGATACAGACATGCAATGTTAAAACCTTCAGAGCATGTGATGGGCATTAGAGCTTTATACACCAAATAGTGATTTTCCTAGAAATTCCAGCACTTTTTTCTTTATCCCCAAGATGCACTATATCCAAAACTGTTTGCAAAATTCAAATCTGTAAACCCCATTTAGTATTTTTAAAAAGTAGTTGGATAGTGGTGAATTTCACTCATAATGAAAAAAAAATGAAAATTTATAACTAAAAACAGGTGTGTAGATATTTTTTCAACAGTTTTGGATAGGATATATTTTGTTGATTAAGGAAAATTGATGGAACTTGTATGTAAGCCTTTAAATCATGCCTTCAGCTTTTGCCATTTATAATCCATACAAACAGTCATATGTATCAATTTATTTATCTGTAATGATCTTAGTTCAATTGATTATAGTTCAAGATGTAACAGATAAGCAGGAATTTACTTATTTACAGTTAATGACTCGATCCTTTCAATGGGCAGATACATAATTTTAGAATCATAAAAAAAATATTTTCATATAGCATTTGTGATGCTTTTACTGTATGGAAAAAATCTATAAGGTAGCATGCTTTTCAATTTTGTTGCTACCAATTAGTTGGAACATTCAATTTTTAAGGATTTGTGACTTAAATAATACAGTATATGTAAAATTCACAATTTTTCCCCCGTTGAAAAGATCAAGACATTACTGTAACAGTTGCCATAGGAAAATCATCTTTGTCTTCCTTAAGATGACAAAATATGAAAAACCTCAAGGTTCGTGAAATGTAAATCCAAATGCTGATTTTAGAATGAAATTGTGCGAGGAAAATTATTTGTTCTGTACTTTGAAAGGAATAAGTTAATATATTTGCACTATTTCTGTTTTCGTAGGGATAGTTGCAATATGTAGTTTCTGCATGGATGATTAATCGTGTGTGTGTGTGTGCGTGCATGCGTTCTCATGTGAGGTTATTGACTGTGTGTGTTACTAAAATTAACAATAGGTTGTGTTCATATCAGGACTAAATTAGACTTGAAATAGACTAATTTACATCACCAGATGGCCAGATGTAACCTTTGTTCAATTTATTTACAATTTATTTCTGTTTTAATATATAACTACTTATTTAAGTTGTTACTTCTGTTTTCACTTCTTTACTGTTTCTTAATACTTACTGGATGTGCACTGTAGCATAATCTTTGTATCTTGGTTGAACAGTCTAAAATATTATCCAAATGAATTTTTTTAGTCAAATTGGTGAGCAAAAATTATTTTCATTTAATTTAATGAATATGCCTTTGAAAATTATATCAATCATTTGTCAAAAATGTTACATTTTTAGTGGTTGAGATTCTATAATTATAGCTTATTTTCAATGTGTACTCCAAAGATATACTGCTATACTCGAGTGTTGATAGATATCCCAATATAAATAAATAAGTAATAAAATTGCCTCCAGACAATGAAGGCTGACTTAAATTACAGTTATAGGAGATTACAGAGAGTTATAGCTGTTTATATTTTACAGGGTTTGTTAAGAAAATACTGAAATGTTAACAATAAACAGTATTGATGTTATGGATATGTAACATAAAAGGGCATTACAATCAACCGGCCATATTTGATTGGTGGATCTGTTATTCCGCTGTTCTGAATGCGGTCTATGATACTCCGGGTAATTACATGTTGATTAATAATAGGGTCTTCTGCCAAAAGATCTTAGGATTCTTGTGAATTTGTGTAGACTGTGATAATAATGAAACTTTGTCCAATATCATCAATGTGAAATATCATCAAGGGATTTTTGCTGGAAAGTTTGTTTGTTTGATTGTTTGTTTTTCCTCATTACCAATTGTTAACCAGCTCTATTTCTTTTGTGTATGTGTGTAATTTTGTTTAATTCTCATATATTTGTTTATTTTTGACAGCTTATTTCACTTTTCTTCACATTAACATGCCTAACATTAAGACACCAAATGCTCGCAATTAACAACTCTCTGTATTGTGTGACGTTAATGAAACAAATTTATTGTTTTACCATTATGATGAAAAAGGACAAGAAATATACAATAAAAGGAATTTTGTCCTTTAATGGGTTTGTTTTTGCCTAAATTTTAATGATGTACTAGTACTAATATAGTATGTCTGTACCGGGTACATGTACATAAAGCCATCATATCCGTGTCTGGACCTTGCAACCGCTGTGTTTGTGTCTGGTTACCTTGGTCTCTTTGAAAAAATGCTTTGTTCCTCCATCTTTTTGTTAATGAACTGATTTTGTCTCGGCGTGGAAATATCCTGTAGAAACACGGTGTGCGTGAGCTATTGACTCAAAATCTGAGGGTTTGACAAAAACAGGAAATTTGATTCTTTTTACGAATGTACTTCTAAATTGAGATTTTATAATACCTGCCATCCGTTAAAACATTACCGAGATTGTAATTGAAAAGGAAATAGGCTGAATATAGAGCATGAAACGTCAAGTCGGGACGTGTCTAATAATTTGTGAATTTCCGACCGGGATTACCCATAAGTTTGTGAATGAAGTAATAATTATCAACTGGTGTTTTCGATTTCGTCAAAATAATTAAAATCATAAATTGAGTGTAGAATCAATTTCATAGACCACCGTTTACTCGCAAGGCCAATAGCGGTTGGAGGGGAGGG
This sequence comes from Lingula anatina, assembly GCF_001039355.2. Next base: position 19,365 of record NW_019773891.1, on the reverse strand, counting down.
GAGGTGGACGGAACAGCCAAATTAGTGTGAAATAAACTTAATTGCAAATTTCAATTTGAAAACGATTTTATTGGAAAGTTACATCAAATCTCATATATCATATGGTCTCATAAAATTCAATTGGGACGTTGCAGATTGGCAAGATAATTCGACAGATGCTTTAACGAGGCGCGTGCACATAAAATTAATTTGCAAGTCTGGTGATTATTTTACACGCCTTCCGTTTTTTAGACAGAAAAAAATATAGAATATAAATTTTATTCAATTATAATGAACAATTTTACAATGTTTTAAAATAACATTCAATTTCAAAAGTACTTTAGTAATCATTAATGAATCGTGTGAACGCAATGAATAAATAAATGGTCTTGTGGTCGGAAGCTGGTACCCAGTGCTTGCGGGCCGTGGGGAAAAACCCGTCTAAACCCTTCGTGGGGAATGCCGGGAAAGTGCCCACGCCCGGATACTTCAGTCTTTATA
>NW_019773891.1:0-18855 GCF_001039355.2 Lingula anatina | reverse complement strand
ATGAAAATCTGACTGGGGAGTCACATTTTCATAATGAAAATCTGACTGGGGAGTCACATTTTAGGGGAGTCAGATTTTCATGGTACACCTGCCATCCATTAAAACATTACCGAGATTGTAATTGAAAAGGAAATAGGCTGAATATAGAGCATGAAACGTCAAGTCGGGACGTGTCTAATAATTTGTGAATTTCCGACCGGATTACCCATAAGTTTGTGAATGAAGTAATAGCTATCAACTGGTGTTTTCGATTTCGTCAAAATAATTAAAATCATAAATTGAGTGTAGAATCAATTTCATAGACCACCGTTTACTCGCAAGGCCAATAGCGGTTGGAGGGGAGGGGAGGTGGACGGAACAGCCAAATTAGTGTGAAATAAACTTAATTGCAAATTTCAATTTGAAAACGATTTTATTGGAAAGTTACATCAAATCTCATATATCATATGGTCTCATAAAATTCAATTGGGACGTTGCAGATTGGCAAGATAATTCGACAGATGCTTTAACGAGGCGCGTGCACATAAAATTAATTTGCAAGTCTGGTGATTATTTTACACGCCTTCCGTTTTTTAGACAAAGAAAAAAATATAGAATATAAATTTTATTCAATTATAATGAACAATTTTACAATGTTTTAAAATAACATTCAATTTCAAAAGTACTTTAGTAATCATTAATGAATCGTGTGAACGCAATGAATAAATAAATGGTCTTGTGGTCGGAAGCTGGTACCCAGTGCTTGCGGGCCGTGGGGAAAAACCCGTCTAAACCCTTCGTGGGGAATGCCGGGAAAGTGCCCACGCCCGGATACTTCAGTCTTTATAACATAATATTGGCACGGCGCCTTGCAGTTCATAAATATCGTCCCGTTTTAAACAGCATGGTGCAACTGAATGAACTTGTGCTCGTGACTACAAACTATGCTCTATATACAGTACAATGGTTGACAAGATGAAGCACAAGAATTTACCAAAGTGCATGTTATTCTACAGAAAGAGGTAGTGAAGACAAAGACACATTCACTAGAGTCTTCACACAATCACACCGATACTAATCTTAACTTTATGTAGGGGGTGAAGTCATAAATAAAGTGACTCAACCCTTTTACAACTGAGAGCATCCACAAAACTTGAATATAGTCATTTCTAATGATAATATAAATAATATGATTATTACCCAGACATAAACTTGACTTTGACAAATAACTGGGTTTAAAATAAGTTTCTCAAATGTAATTTTGCCCTGAAATCGCAACTACATGACAGTACCTGCATGATACTTGCTTTGGAATATTTCAGGTCTCACATTACACGTTATGGCCGTCCATGTAAATTTCAATATTAATTTTTTGATCCGGAGAAAAGGGTGCATATGTGATGATTTGGATTTATTTGTCAACTATAACCCTTGAGAAAATCATAATATAAGTGATATTAGTAATGTGCACTCCCCTATCTTGAGAGATGCCTGAACGCATCCAGCCATCCCTCATGAGGAGCAGACTGTACAAAAAATATAATGAAATATTTTCTCAAACGTAAAATATTTCATTATAGATTTTGCACAACCTATCAATGTAAAACCTCTTCATGTAAAAGCATTTACATGAAGTTGGATTTTACAAAGATGTGAGGGTTAGTTGAGATTAGTGTGCGATTATGATCTTCTCAAACGCTATACTGACGAACAACTCCACATCATCAACAGCACAAATTTGAAAAAATGACTACATCACTAAGATTGAAATAAAACACAGACGACCATAAGTGGTGGTGATACCAATGTTTTTTGAGCGAAAACCTATCTGCATTTAGAATGTGGATAAAGCAACTGGATATTCAATATAAAATTTTTAAACAATTATTATAATCACTGTAGAGGCAGACTTATAATTTTCATACAGAACCACATTTCATCTTATTCAATTGATTATTTATGGAATTATAAATGATCATCCTGAACTTCAGTTTTCTCTTAAGCTATTGACAAAAGACGTTTCACTGTCATAAGTGAAAAAAACTCACTAAATGCAATTGCACTCGACTCATCTGTGACCCATGAACAGCAAAAATTCTCAATATCCAAAAGACTTGAGTACATTATTAGGTTGTACCAGTATTCCTCTTACATTCAGTATATCGCTCTTCATTACCATTCCACATTCTCTAATTTTTTGCAGACAAGCCGTGTCCTTAAAACGAAGACTGCTAGGACGTCCGATTAACGAAAGTGGCTACAGGGGCTCGTTGCTAGTGACATTAAGTGTTGCACTTTTAGGCGAGGATTGGTTTCTGCGTTCGGGCATTATTTCTGGAAAACTGCCCTTTCGTAGCCTACAAATGAAACGTAATGTAAAGTATGAAAAGCAATTGAAAGCTTCCAGTAATAACAACAAAGAACAGTTTTTACACACCGTTAATACTCATACTAGTATTTTGACATTTCATAATGCTATGGTTCTTAGTATGACTGCTTTTTATTTTATTTTATTTTAAATTGCTTAATTTTTTTTACTTCTATAACACAACACAAGAAAATTGCATTATGATTAAAGAGAGTGCGAAGATTCTACAATAAAAAAGTGACTGGAGAATAAGAGCTACAAAGGAGGGCATATGAATCACGAAAACGCCTAACGATCTCAACAATATAAACAAGTGAAAATACATGCTCACCTGTACGATGGCCTCTTGGTACCACAACCGCAGCACTTAGGGTAAGGTTGGGGGTAGTAGCTCCGAGTATTCTAGACCAGTGACAACGCCACGTGTGTCGCACTGGGTCTGATGAAAATCTGAAATTTGGCCGATAGGAAGTCAAAATATTTTGCGCGAGTGATTTTTTTCAAGTTTGTGACAAATTAAAAGAGCTTTTGGATACTTAAATGTCTGGACTAAGAATTTCCTTGAATAAGTTGTAAATAGAAAACAAATGTCTACAAAGTTTTATGACAAGAACAAAAGTGCTGTCATTTTCTACCAGTAATACCTGGATTGCTCCATTTCAATCCTTTTCGTCTAAAAGTAAAGACTAACTTAAAATACTTTTTCAAGGGACCCAGTGATCTGAATGAGTAGCAATGAGTACCTGTGCCATGTTGACTGAGGAGTAAGACACCATGTCATCTTCTGTGCTGTTCCAAGGCAAACCCAGCACTATCAGGTCGCTGTACTTCTTGCTGTCCAGCCGCTTTGTTTTCACGTTGCGATTTTTCAGGGTCTCATCTCCTTTTCCTTTGTTCTCTAAAACGGTAACACATTCCAATTATTATTAAGAATGTTAATTGAATTATCAACACTTTGTTGTATCAATATTTCTATTATTTTCTGTGTAATCAATGACTGCGACATACTAATTATTGTTCGGACAAGTAGATTTTTCAGAATGTATGAATATACATGTAGTGTTAAGACCATACAATTTTTTCGAAGTTTTCAAAACAGCTTTTGATTTGATTTAGTTTTTTTTATCTTATATCGTAATATTAAAAATGCCAAGGTCTTAAAATTTTTAATTTATATTCAAATACAATACAATCCAAATTCATTGAAATTTGTATTCGGACTAGTGAATGCTGATTTAGACCAAAAGATTTTAGGAAAGTTTAGGTCCAATAGCCAGTAAGGCTATGGCAAATCATTTAAGTCTATTTCTCACCCCAATAACACGGGTTACCTTCAAGGGTTTTCCATTTCAGTGAAGGACCATATGGCTTGGACGCTTCCCCGATGCAGCCACCTCGTTGACAAACCATTGCAAGACTCGCTGGACGCTTCGCCGATGCAGCCACCTCGAAGACAGACCATGGCAGGACTCGCTGGACGCTTCCCCGATGCAGCCACCTCGTAGACAGACCATGGCAGGACTCGCTGGACGCTTCCCCATTGCAGCCACCTCATAGACAGGACGTGGCAGGACTCGCTGGCACTAAGGATTGATGGAAGTAGCTGAAGTGTAGATGTGGCTCTCTTTTCCTTGCAGTTGTCAGTGGGAGCTCCATCGAGAATCGCTATAATCGAGTTCTGTTAACAGAAATAAAAAATGGATTAATGACTTTTCATCATATTTCAGTACTCTGCATTCAGGCTTACCCTTAAGAGTTTATGTTAACAGAAATAAAAATGGATTAATTTCTTTCCTACATATGTCAGCACTCTAGAGTCAGGCTTACCCTTAAGGATTTTCCATCTCGGTGAAACACCATATTCCTGGGACGCTTCCCCAATGGAACCACCTCGTAGACAGACCATGGCAGGACTTGCTGGCACTAAGGGTTGATCGAAATGTAGATGTGGCCCTCTTTTCCTTGCAGTTGTCAATGGGAGCTTTATCGATAATAGCCATAATCTAGTTCTGTTAACAGAAAGAAAAAAACGGATTATTGATTTTTCCAACATATGTCTATTAACAGAAAAAAATGGATTAATTACATTTCTAGATATGTCAGCACTCTGCAGTCAGGCTTACACTTAAGGGTTTTCTGTTAACAGAAATAAAAACGGATTAATGACTTTTCCTACCTATGTTAGCACTCTGCAGTCAGGCTTACCTATATGGGTTATCCATCTCTGTGAAACACCATATGCCTGGGATGCTTCTCCATTGCAGCCATCTCGTAGACAGACCTTGGCAGGACTCGCTGGCTGCTTCCCCGATGCAGCCACCTCGTAGACAGACCATGGCAGGACTCGCTGGACGCTTCCCCGATGCAGCCACCTCGTAGACAGACCATGGCAGGTCTCGCTGGACGCTTCCCCATTGCAGCCACCTCATAGACAGGACGTGGCAGGACTCGCTGGCACCAAGGGTTGATGGACGTAGCTGAAGTGTAGATGTAGCCCTCTTCTCCTTGCACTTGTCAGTGGGAGCTCTATCGAAGCAGAAAGAAAAAATAATTAATGACTTTTTCTACCTATGTGAACCCTCTGCAGTCAGGCTTACCTTTAAAGGTTTTCCATCTCAGGGAAACACCACATGCCGTCGACGCTTCCTTATTGCAACCATCTTGTAGACACACCAAGGCAGGACTCGCTGGGCACTTCCTCATTGCAGCCACCTCGTAGACAACTAGCAGGACTCGCTGGACGCTTCCCCAGTGCAGCCATCTCGTAGACAGACCATGGCAGGACTCGCTGGACACTTCCTCCTTGCCGCCCCCTCGTAGACAACTAGCAGGACTCGCTGGACGCTTCCCCAGTGCAGCCATCTCGTAGACAGACCTTGGCAGGACTTGCTGGCACAAAGGATTGATGGAAGTAGCTGAAGTTAGATGTGGGTCTCCTTTCCTTGCAGTTGTCAGTGGTAGCTCTAGTGAGAATCGCCATAATCGAGTTCTGTTAACAGAAAAAAAACGGATTAACGGATTAATGACTTTTCCTACATATTTCTGTTAACAGAAATAAAAAATTAATTAATGACTTTTCCTACATATGTCAGCACTCTGCACTCAGGCTTACCCTTAAGGGTTTTCTGTTTACAGGAATAAAAACGGATTAATGACTTTCTTAACCCATGTTAGTACTCTGCAGTCAGTCTTACCTCTGAGGGTTTTCCATCTCAGTGAAACACCATATGTCTGGAACGCTTCCCCATTATTGTTACCTCGTAGACAGACCATGGCAGGACTCTTTGGCACCAAGGATTACTGTATGTAGATGTGCCCCTCTTCTCCTTGTAGTTGTCAATGGGTGCTTTATCGAGAATCACCACAATCGAATTCTGTTAACAGAAAGAAAAAACAGATTGATGACGTTTCCTACACATGTCTGTTAACAGAAAGAAAAATGGATTAACGACTTTTCTACATATTTCAGCAATCTGCACTCATGTTAACCCTTAAGGGTTTTCTGTTAACAGAAATAAAAACGGATTTATGACTTTTTCTACCCATGTTAGCACTCTGCAGTCAGGCTTACCTTTAAGGGTTTTCCATCTCAGTGAAACACGATATGCCTGGGACTCTTCCCCAATGGAGCCACCTCGTAGACAAATCATGGCAGGACTCGCTGGCACTTAGGATTGAACGAAGTAGCTGAATTGTAGATGTGGCCCATTTCTCCTTGTAGTTGTCAGTGGGAGCTCTATCGAGAATCACCTTAATCGAGTTCTGTTAACAGAAAGAAAAACGGCTTAATGACTTTTCATACAATGTACATATGTCACTACTCTGCACGGATTAATAACTTTTTCTACATATTTCTGTTAACAGAAATAAAAAAGGGATTAATGACTTTTCCTACATATGTCAGCATTCTGCATTCAGGCTTACCTTTAAAGGTTTTCTGTTAACAGAAAAAAATTAATAACTTTTCCTATCTATGTCAGCACTCTGCAGTCAGGCTTACCTTTAGGAGTCTTCCATATCACTGAAACACCATATGTCTTGGACGCTTCCCTATTGGAGCAATCTTGTAGACAGACCATGGCAGGACTCGCTGGACGCTTCCCTAATGCAGCCACATCGTAGAGCCGGACCTGGCAGGACTCGCTGGCACCAAGGATTGATCGACGTGTAGATGTGGCCCTCTTCTCCTTGCAGTTGTCAGTGGGAGCTCTATCGAGAATCGACATAATGGACTTCTGGTAAAAGAAAGAAAAACGGATTAATAACTTTGCCTACCTATGTCAGCACTCTGCTTCCGGGACCTGGAATAGAAGAAACCTGGAATGCATGGAAATATGTGCAATGACACAACAAAAATATAACCCACAACAGCAGAAAGCCGAAGATGTGTCCTGCGAAGATTCCTGAGCGACGATTCCTCGTGGAGAGATGCGAAGGTTTTAGCTGGCCAGCTTAGAGAAACGTCGAATCCACCGTCCAGACGACTCCGATGAGCGATGCGTTGACTTGGGATGAGGAAAAGATTCGGAGAAAGGTGAGTCCTGTGTCCTTATTGCTTGATACGGGGCGCAGTACATGGCATCCTTCTTGTTGCTCCAGATCTGTCTGCGTTGAATGAACGAAATTTCAAAATTTCGCGCTTTTATACCTTTAGTTGGTATATAGTCACATGGTGGCGTTCCTGGTCAACTTGTTCATAGGGGGTGGTGTTTGATAGTGATGCGCAAAATTGATTATAATATCTTATTGACATATACATTTTATTTACTATTTTTCATTTTGATTATTCTGTTTATCATTTTATTTTAAGATAAGAGTAATAAGTACTAAGCAGTGACTTCGAAATGTACAGGCATATTTGATGACAATTTCTGAGCAACATACCTTCTCCCCAAAATTATAATGGCCACGATGTCCGTTAAACCGGTACAGGTAGCCGTGAACTTCTCACAGGCCACTATAGTACGTGCGTATACAAACACTGATCCAAAATGTGGGTAATGTAATAGGGCGTAGGGTGACTGCATTTTCGAGGCAGCCTGAGGGAGCATGATTGTTTTGATTGCAGTGAATTGTAGTGAATCAATTGAAAATACACTGGACTTCGTGCCTACAGCCACCTCAGTACTCCGTAACACATTTTGTTATCGACTGAGTTTTTATTCTGAGAAATGAAAAACAAGTTATTGTGATTTTAAGAAACGAAAGAAAGCAGCACTAGGTCAAATGAAAAAATCTTGATTTATATATACTAGGCAGTAGAAACAAATGAATATTTTTTGCATATAAAAGGTCTACTAGTATAGGTAATATTTGTAAGCGGACACCTCCCTTCATGGCTTTGGGTTATCAATGCTCTGATGCCAGTAGCATGAGCGGAGAAAAAAACAAAATAAATAAGACATTAAGATAAAAATTAAAATTAAACATTTCTCATTTTTACGTTTACTTTATCCTCTTAAATCTCAATTGAAAACTGCACTAATACACTTTTAAGCATTGTTATAAGTCTGAGTGGTCACTGGCATCCTTTCACATCTCCCTGGCGATCACACAACCTAAGTTGTCGAACACTGAGCTTTCATGTTAATAAGTCATTTGCTTATTATCAATGTTTTCATTAACAGGCACTCAAAAGTTCCATTTGTGTGTGTGTTTTTCTTAGTGAGGTTGTCTTGGACTCGACCCAGCTTGAAAATCGGACTCGGGCCTTGCTTTGCCTGCCACGAGTACACTCACTGTTTCTCCTTATATAGATCCGTTTGATATTTTTTAAAAATCGTTAAGAATTATCGAGAAAAAAGTTTGTTCAAGTGAAAAGATGTACTGCGATACTCGAGCGTTCATTTTCATAGATATCCCATATAAATAAATAAGTAATAAAAGTATCTCTGCAATTACAGTAATAAGAGATAACAGACAGTTATAGCTGTTTATATTTTACAGGGTTTGTTGAGAAATTAAGGAAATGTTAACAGTGATGAGTACTGATGTTATGGATATTGGACATGAGGAGTGCATGTCAATTACCCGGAGTTTCTGAGACAACGAGAAACTTTTATTCTGTAAGTTTAAGTAACGTCAGTCAAAACCCTTCCATTATCAGGATGCCTGTGCGGTTTTTAACTTTTTTTCCCATACTTTCCCAAAATTCGACGTTAACTGGACATGTAGCCATTATTTCTGTCTGAGGACCTCACTGTGGCTGTGTGTGTGTGTGTTTGTGTGTGTGAGAGAGAGAGAGAGAGAGAGAGAGAAAGAGAGAGAGAGCGGGCGCGTGTGTTGTGGAAGTAGGCCCCTACTCTATCAACAAATAGATTCTACGATGAATCGATTGTAAAAAAATAAAAAAAAATAAAATAAGATAAAAAAAAAAACGCTAATGTGGTGGTGGTGACAGTTACTGTATATCTCATTACAATAAATTAAATCATTTCATGAACATGATAAACTACATACATTGTATTTTAAAACGCTTCTACTATTATTTATTTCTCCTTGGTCACACACTCAAAATATCGATAATTCGATATTTGTAACGATCACATTAATTGTAACATCTCTCTAATAAAGGAAATGACATGTATTTAGTAGATAGCATTTGTAGTAAATGTTGTTGAGTCATAACATTTACGTAATAATTAGGTCTGAAAATTTGCATTTTAAATATATAATTCAAGATATTTGCTGGACCTAAACTTCAGTATGTTTACGATCATTCCCCAAAGTTTCAGTTATTTTGGTCGCTTTGTCTTAATGTTGTGTTATTTCCAAAATATGCTCCAAATGGCCTCCGCGGCGCATGAGACACTCACAGACGTCCTGCATAAATTGTCAGCTGCTCTAACAGATCACTTCCTGTTGATCAGTCTCTCCTGAAATCTGCCAGGCTGAGGAATAATCTGATGTGTGGGGGTGACCCTGTTCTTGCTATATATATATAATACATACAAATATAATTATACATTTTAATAATATCACTTTAATATGATTTCAATGAAAGGACGATGTGCATATGTGCCACCTTTATGTACTTGAGTTGGGGACCGAGCACGAAATACCGGGCATCGCCTTTGACAGCGAGTCGACCAACGTATTCTTGATAAAGTTGGCAAATTCCTCGTCACATTTCTTCGTAACGACTTTTATGTGGCACTTTACAAGGCGTCTCATGGCCCTGGAAAAAAAGAAAACACTGGGGTTAAGATAGGCATATATGATTAATAGGATAACTAAATCCAGGGGCAAACGCAAACGATGCTATAATATTACTTGGAGTTTCGACTTCAATTTTATCTTTTATCCAGCTTAAGACTTTCACATCAATACAACATCAATTATCAAAAACGTTGAACTGAACCGCAGAATATCAAGAAAAAATGTAGAAATTAAAACCCCCTTTACACTGGACGGCGTACTTTTTGCGTCCTTTGTGCGACCATGAAACTGGCATCGCTGTGGTCGATGAAAGGAGGCACAAGCATCGCTTTGGTTGCAGAATGAATGCTCTATGGTCGGCCAGTTGGCACGTAAAGTATTTTTTTTTTTACTCTCAAAAGGGGCCGTGCTACGGGACGCACAAAGGTCGCCGTCCAGTGTAAAGGGGGCTTTAAACAAACATTAACTTACGAACAAACGGATGACTCTGTCGCAGTACCCGCCATTGCCTTCCCTATCATCATTCCTAAAAATTCAGTCTTTGGTTTACACCTTCGTTCGGCAGCCATTGTATATCTTTGCATACATTCCTGATTTGGGAGGGTCACTGTAAAATGGTTAAGATAAAGATTAATTTTTATTTAGGCTATAAAAAATATACAATATAGGGAATAAAATGCTCTGAAAAAGCATCGATTTAAAAAAAAAATAGAAAATAAAAAAAAAAAAAAACATGAGTTCTGTATGAATTTAAAAGTTTAAAACTGTACTCAAAGGAATGCTACTGAAGGATAAAAGCTACATAAAATTGTTTACTACTCTTAAAAGCTTGATAAATACATTCCTTGGACAACCATAGACAACTTAAAAAAAGATGAAGTTAATTTCCCCGCCATTTTGAAGGGACTCAAAATGTCGTACTAATGGATTCTAGTTCCTTTCCAGGTCTGGAGTAGGCACTGTTATTTCTCTGTTCTTTAAATTGCTTATTTCGCTTGATCAAATTTGTGAAAACCAATTTCTTGTATAAGTTGGATTTTAATTTCATATTAATGAAAGAATAAATGTTTATTGATGAATGGCGGATATTAGATATAATCAAGCAGTAACTGCATATGAAGCTGACAGTTAAATGTATTTAATACGAGAGGAGGCCAGAAAGTTTTAGGACAAATACCAATACAAAAATAAAAATAAGTTCTCAACATAACTTCATTAGAAGTGTAAGGAAGCTGTTTTCTCCTTCGAAAGTCAATTTACGGGAAGATTCTCGGGATTTTTTGGCGCCAGGTTTTAACTTGCTTTGTTAGAGGGCACGAATCGACTTCTTATCAAATGTTCTTCTCAGCAATGTAGCGTCCATTAGGGGCCATTACTATGTACATTATTTCGAGAGAGAGAGAGAGAGAGAGAGAGAAAGAGAAAGAGAGAGAGAAAGAGAGAGAGAGAGACTTACAGTTTCTCTCTAGCAGCCCACATGATGCATTAACACTGGATTGCAAGCTCTCTGCCGTCCCTCTGAAAAGCCTAGCAACTTGCGGATCGCACGAATCTCTGCTCGCTACCTCTTCGATGCATTCAATAACCCTCGGGTAAATGCTAAAGAAAATAAAAGGAGGAAAAATATAATAATAATGACGATAATATACAGACCGGTGTTAAAGGTGTTATGATTAGTATAGGTTAGGGTTAGTCAGAGTATTGGGGTTAGTATATGGGACGAATGTTACCTATATAAAGTAATGGGTAACGGTCTACGGTCCCAGAGAACTACTTTTCCCGTCACACCGGCAAACGGACAGATAGGCTGACAGACAGACAGGCAGACAGACAGGGAGAGATAGACAGACACACAGACAAACAAACAGACAGATAGACAATCAAATGTTGTAATAAATAAATAATACTTTAATTTTTTTAAATCTCTGCTGCTTTTAGATAGGCATACAGTTATATTAGAACCCTCGTTATTAAAAAAAAGTACCAAAATTCCAACACTTACTTGCAGATTTCTTTCAGGTCTTGAGCTGAGGGCGTATAATTGCCAGGCATCGCTTCCAAGGACATTGCTTTACTTTGGGTATAATCAATGAGATCTTGCATACACCCTTGAAGATCTAGAGGGGTGCAAGTTCCTGAACGCTTCACCACTAAAAGGTAACACGGAATAACCAAGGCACCAGCTATTTTATTATTTATTTGATTTCATGACTTCCAACTCATTCAAGTATTCATCCATCCATATATTTCAATAATAAATTTATGTTTTTCATGGTGAGATCTTTAATTATCTGATAGCCAATCTCTTGCAATATTTATTTTGTTTTCGTTAACTGGATTTAGAAGCGTGTGCTTATTTTTATCTTAATGTATAAACATTTTTAGAAAAAAAATATTTGCACTACCATTTTGGTATACTTTCCACTTTTTGGTTGCTATGCTTTTAATAAAATTCTTCTTACTCTCCTTTTTTGTCATTATATATATAGGGTACACATATACGCGTCTATTGGAATGTTGCTTAAAAAAGTCTGATGTCGAAAGTTGGTTTTACTCTTGTAACAGGGTTAAATGTTTTGCTGGAAATTTTTTTAAAGAAAACAGGTGGAAAAATCAAGAAATTTTGTCTCAAAAGGAAAACACACACTTGGGGTGGAGCCCGTTTGTCGGTCTCTCATTGGTAGGGAGAATAGAGCCCAAACAAAGAGAGACTGTGTTACAGTCTCTTATAGATCTCGTTTTCCAGAAAACATGCCCTCACTAGCGCTTCGTGATGAGGTTGCAAATCAAAACGCAGTCAGAAATTTATCAAATTGCGAGAAAACAGAAGAACTTAAACCTCCTTCGGAAAACTTACCCCCAGCGTTGCACAGTGATACCAGAAACGCAATTCCTAAAACAGTAGCGGAGCCCATGTTGCTCTTGAATTCTATATTCTGCAGGAACGATTTGGATATGGACGAGGCCCCATCCTTTTATACCTTTGAACTAATAATTTTATAATTTCCGTTTCATTCAGGGCCACTCATTTGTTAATATGAACGCAATTTGAATTCAATTATCAATAATAATAAATTAAAGGGACCGTTCCTAAATATTTTTTTGAAGATTCTCAATTTGTCTCCCATCGTTTTGGTAATTAACTCATCGTGTCTCGGCGTGGAGATATGCCGTAAATCCTGTGTCTAAATATGAGCATGGAACTCAAAATATAAGGGTTGACACAAACAAGTAACAAGGGTCTCTTTAAATTGCGATTTCATGATATCATCCATCTATTGAAATATCGGTTTAACATTCATTATGAAACATTGACGAGACTGTAATTGAAAAGGAAATAGGCTGAATGTTGTGCATGGAACGTCAAGTCGGGACATATCTAATAACTTTCGAATTTCCGACCTGGATTACCGATCAGTTTGTGAAAAATATTATAGTTATTAACTGGTTATTTCGATTTCGTCAAAATAATTAAATCATAAATTGAGTGTAGAATTAATTTTATAAACCACAGTTTATTTTCAAGGCCAATAGTGGATGGAGGGGAGGGGGGTAGACCAACAGTCCTATTACACTGAAATAAACTTAATTGCAAATTTTCGTGTTTGGTGCATTGTAAGAAGTACCCAAAATCAATTTGAAAATGGGCCCTTTGACTTTCAATGCCATCGACATACTTTCAATCTTTTCATTCGTCTGTCTATTTTTAATACCTCTCTTAACACAACCATAGCTGATTATGGCGTAAGATTATCTTAGATGTGGTCTGTCAATCGAGTATGCGACAAAATATTAATTTATAATTAATTTATTTAATTCTTAATTCGAATCGTTCCATGACTTAAAAGTCCTATTTTTTTCTTCTTTTTTTTTCGTGTGAGGATCAAGAAAGACGAAGCCCCTCTAGGTAATCCTGGATCCGCCCCTATATATAAGGTACCCCTTCTTTAACATCAAGAGGTGCTGGATTCTTACATCCACAGCGTGATAGATTTCTTTAAGATAGTCGTTTCTTGGGGCTCTAATCCGACTAAGAAAAGCCTAGGTATCTGCTCGAGTTAATCCCGGAGAAAAAAGTAACGCAACACCGCAGCTTTATTTCCAAAACCAATAATCAGTTTTATTACCTGGACATTGCCTGGTTTTATGGAAGAAATCTACGTGGCAGAAATCGACAAATCTCAAGTTTTAGTGAGATAAGGAGCAAATGAAAAGAATTTCGACTAATAATTAAACAAGCCGCGCGCATATGCATGCAACTCTATTAAAATTAATTTGTAAGTCTGGTGATTATTTTGCCATCTGTACACTACTTTTAATAAAAAGAAAAATTAGAAAATATAATTTTATTCAACTTCTAAATACAATAACGTTCAATTTCAAAAGTACTTTAGTAATCATAAATTAATCATGTAAACGCAATGAATCAATAAATGGTAGAACCCAATTCTCTCGGGCCGTGGGGAAAAACCCGTCTAAACCCTTCGTGGGGAATGCCGGGAAAGTGCCCACGCCCGGATACTTAAGTCTTTTTAATGTCATCAGTTCAGTTTTTCATTGGCATTACAGTTCAAGAATATCTTCCCGTTTTAGACAACATGGTGCAACTGTATTTTCTCTCGTGACTACAAACTTTTCTCTACATACACTATATTGGTACACAAGATGAAGCACAAGAATTTTACAAAGTACGTTATTCCTACTGAAAGAGGTACTAAAGACAATTAAGACATTTACTAGAGTCTTAACACAATTAAACTGAGACTTATATAAATAAGTCATAAATAAATAAACTCGGTCCTTTTACAACTGAAAGCATCCATCAAAACTAGAATATAGTTCTTCTATATGGTAAAATATATAAAAAGTTCAGGTAATATGTTTATTACCCAGACACCTCAATGATTTAAACTATACTTTGACATAACCGTTTAAAACAGAAGTTTCTCAAATGTAATTTTGCCCTGAAATCGCAACTACCTGTATGATAAAAGTAATGAATAAAGCAAGCTTGCTTCGACATATTTCACTGTATGACCGTCCATGTAAATTTCAATATGACTTTTGGGGTCCGGAAGAAGGGTGCATATGTGATGAACTGGATATATTTGTCAGCTATAACACTTGAGAAAATCATAATACTAGTGATATTAGTAATGTGCGATCCTCTAATTTGAGAGATGCCTGAATGCATCCAGCCATCCCTCACGAGGAGCAGACTGCACAAGACATATAATGAAATATTTTCTCAATCGTAAAATATTTCATTATAGATCTTGCAGCAGCCGTCAATGTAAAACCTCTTCATGTGAAAATATTTACATGAAGTAAGATTTTACAAAGATGCGAGGGTTAGTTGAGGTTAGTGTGCGGATTATGATTTTCTCAAACGCTATACTGACGAACAATTCCACATCATCAACAGCACAAATTTGAAAATTGACAACATCACTAGGATTGAAATAAAACACAGACGACCATAAGTGGTGGTGTTTTGTGAGCGAAAACCTATCTGCATTTGGAATGTGGATAAAGCAACTACATATTCTATTTGAACGTTAAATAATAATTGTAGAGGTTGACAAAATTTTCACACAGAACCACATTTCATCTTATTCAATTGAACATTTATGGAATTAAGAATGAGCATCCTTAACTTCGGTGCTCTCTTAAGTTATTGGAATAAAATGTTCCACTGTCATAACTGAAAAAAACTCACTAAATGCAATTACACGCGACTCGTATCTGTGACCCGTGAAGCGCATAAATTCTCAATATCCAAAAGACTTGAGTACATTATTAGGTTGTACCAGTATTCCCCTTACATTCAGTATATCGCTCTTCATCATCATTCCACATTCTCTAATTTTTTTGCAGACAAGCTGTGTCCTTAAAACGAAGACTGCTAGGATGTCCGGTCATCAATGAAAGTGGCTACAGGGGCTCGTTGCTAGCGACATATAGTGTTGCACATTTGCACATTTAGGCGAGGATTGATGGTTTCTGCGTTCTAGCATTATTTCTGGGAAACTGCCCTGTCGTAGCCTACAAATGAAACGTAATGTAAAGTATTAAAAGCAAGTGAACGCTTGCAGTAATTGCAACAAAGAATATGTATTTCACTGGTATTTACACACCGATAATACTAATACTAGTACTTTGATGTTTCATTATGTTATGGTTCTTAAAATGACTACTTTTTATTTTATTTAATTTAATTTTATTTTACTTACTTTTATTTTATTTTATTTTCACTTCTATAACACAACACAAGAAAATCACATTATGATTTAGAAGAGTGCTAAGATTCTACAATAAGAAAGTGACTGAAGAATAAGAAGTATAAAGGAAGGCATATGAATCACACAAACGTCTAACGATCTAAACAATATAAACAAGTGAAAATACATGCTCACCTGTACGATGGCCTTTAGTACCACAACCGCAGCACTTAGGGTGAGGTNCTATATACAGTACAATGGTTGACAAGCTGAAGCACAAGAATTTACCAAAGTGCATGTAATTCTACAGAAAGAGGTATTGAAAACCAATACACATTCACTGGAGTCTTAACACAATTAAACCGAGACTAATTTTAACTTTATCTAGGGGGTGAAGTCATAAATAAAGTGACTCAACCCTTTTACAACTGAGAGCATCCACCAAAACTTGAATATAGTCATTTCTAATAATGATAATAAATATAATACGATTATTACCCAGACATAAACTTGACTTTGACAAATAACTGGTTTTAAAATAAGTTTCTCAAATGTAATTTTGCCCTGAAATCGCAACTACATGACAGTACCTGTATGATACATATGATAAAGATTAAAGCAAGCTTGCTTTGGAATATTTCAGGTCTCACATTACACTTTATGGCCGTCCATGTAAATTTCAATATGAATTTTTTGATCCGGAGAAAAGGGTGCATATGTGATGAATTGGATTTATTTGTCAACTATAACCCTTGAGAAAATCATAATATTAGTGATATTAGTAATGTGCACTCCCCTATCTTGAGAGATGCCTGAACGCTTCCAGCCATCCCTCATGAGGAGCAGACTGTACAAAAAATATAATGAAATATTTTCTCAAACGTAAAATATTTCATTATAGATTTTGCACAACCTATCAATGTAAAATCTCTTCATGTAAAAGCATTTACATGAAGTCGGATTTTACAAAGATGTGAGGGTTAGTTGAGGTTAGTGTGCGGATTATGATCTTCTCAAACGCTATACTGACGAACAACTCCACATCATCAACAGCACAAATTTGAAAAATGACTACATCACTAAGATTGAAATAAAACACAGACGACCATAAGTGGTGGTGATACCAAAGTTTGAGCGAAAACCCATCTGCATTTAGAATGTGGATAAAGCAACTGGATATTCAATATTAAATTTTAAAACAATTATTATAATCACTGTAGAAGCAGACTTAAAATTTTCATACAGAACCACAATTCATCTTATTCAATTGATTATTCATGGAATTATAAATACGCATCCTGAACTTCAGATTTCTCTTAAGCTATTGACAAAAGACGTTTCACTGTCATAAGTGAAAAAAACTCACTAAATGCAATTGCACTCGACTCATCTGTGACCCATGAACAGCAAAAATTCTCAATATCCAAAAGACTTGAGTACATTATTAGGTTGTACCAGTATTCCTCTTACATTCAGTATATCGCTCTTCATTACCATTCCACATTCTCTAATTTTTTGCAGACAAGCTGTGTCCTTAAAACGAAGACTGCTAGGATGTCCGGTCATCAATGAAAGTGGCTACAGGGGCTCGTTGCTAGTGACATTAAGTGTTGCACATTTAGGCGAGGATTGGTTTCTGCTTTCGGGCATTATTTCTGGAAAACTGCCCTTTCGTAGCCTACAAATGAAACGTAATGTAAAGTATGAAAAGAAATTGAAAGCTTCCAGTAATTACAACAAAGATCAGTTTTACACACCGTTTATACTCGTACTAGTATTTTAATATTTCATAATGCTATGGTTCTTAATATGACTACTTTATTTTATTTTATTTTAAATTGCTTTTTTTTATTTTACTTCTATAACACAACACAAGAAAATTGCATTATGATTAAAGAAAGTGCGAAGATTCTTCAATAAAAAAAGTGACAGGAGAATAAGAGCTACAAAGGAGGGCATATGAATCACGAAAACGCCTAAGGATCTAAACAATATAAACAAGTGAAAATACATGCTCACCTATACGATGGCCTCTTGGTACCACAACCGCAGCACTTAGGGTGAGGTTGGGGGTTGTAGCTCCGAGTATTCTAGACCAGTGACAACGCCACATGTGTTGCACTGGGTCTGATGAAAATCTGAAATTTGGCCGATAGGAAGTCAAAATATTTTGCGCGAGTGATTTTTTTCAAGTTTGTGACAAATTAAAAGAGCTTTTGGATTCTTAAATGTCTGGACTAAGAATTTCCTTGAATAAGTTGTAAATAGAAAACAAATGTCTACAAAGTTTTATGACAAGAACAAAAGTGCTGTCATTTGCTACTAGTAATACCTGGATTGCTCCATTTTAATCCTTTTCGTCTAAAAGTAAAGACTAACTTAAAATACTTTTCAAGGGACCCAGTGATCTGAATGAGTAGCAATGAGTACCTGTGCCATGTTGACTGAAGAGTAAGACTTCATGTCATCTTCTGTGCTGTTCCAAGGCAAACCCAACACTATCAGGTAGCTGTACTTCTTGCTGTACAGCCGCTTTGTTTTCACGTTGCGATTTTTCAGGGTCTCATCTCCTTTTCCTTTGTTCTCTAAAACGGTAACACATTCCAATTATTATTAAGAATGTTAATTGAATTACCAACACTTTGTTGTATCAATATTTCTATTATTTTCTGTGTAATCAATGACTGCGACATACTAATTATTGTTCGGACAAGTAGATTTTTCAGAATGTATGAATATAGTGTTAAGACCATAGATTTTTCTAAGTTTTCAAAACAGCTTTTGATTTGATTTAGTTTTTTTATCTTATATCGTAATTCTAAAAATGCCAAGGCCTTAAAATTTTTAATCTATATTCAAATACAATACAATCCAAATTCATTGAAATTTGTATTCGGACCAGTGAATGCTGATTTAGACCAAAAGATTTTAGGAAAGTTTAGGTCCAATAGCCAGTAAGGCGAAAACCTTATGGCAAATCATTTAAGTCTATTTCTCACCCCAATAACACGAGTTACCTTTAAGGGTTTTCCATCTCAGTGAAACAACACATGGCTTCTCCGATGCAGCCACCTCGAAGACAGACCATGGCAGGACTTGCTGAACGCTTCCCCGATGCAGACACCTCGT
>NW_019773890.1:12212-32133 GCF_001039355.2 Lingula anatina | reverse complement strand
GCTAATTTTCACATTTGAATGAACAATGTAGAAAAAATATGTAAGCTAAATCTCCAATTTTGCACATCAAGTGAAGAATAATTATCTTCATAATTAACTCTTCTAAATCTATACATCCCCTTAAGTACCAAGCAAAAGGCCATTCTCATCTATCTGAAGGGTTTCCCAGATAATAGTATCCATTAAGTTTCCCATATGACTCCAGCATAATCAGTTGAAATTGAAAACACCTTTAGGATCTAGAGTACCAGAAACAAAAAAATTCTCTATGCCATTGCCTGCCCCCTACCTTGTCCTGCCTGGGATCTCTCCGCTATGAACTCATGGTTCAAATGGTCCAGGACATGCTTGAGAAAGTCATCCATGTTGTCAAACACGTCCTCACAGGTGCCCCACTCACAGGAGAGAGTAAGAGGGTCGTTCTTATGGGGAGGCTGAATCTGGCGTTTTAGTTTCTTCTTTGGGGGCATGGTCTGAAATTGTGGAAATATGTTGGCATTATAAACTTACCTAATGATTATTTATGATTGCTTTAAATCACAGGAATTAATTTGCAACCTTTTATAACCTGTTTTAGCAATGTTCATCATACAAGAGTTTTGGGTACTTACATAGTACAGTATATTCTTAGTCTTTGATTCACCTTGCCTCAGTTTTCGGTCTTACATGCTCACGAAGACTGAGGCAAACTTGAACCGCCATATTCAACTCGCTTAGTCCATAAAATGGACTCCCTTTCAAGTTTTATTGAATAATAGCGGTTCATTAGACTGCCATTTTCCCTCTTACCTTTGTAAAAAAACAGCGAGCAACACCTGCTTTATTGTTTTACGTCTTTTCTGCGTAAAAGACAAGTAGCCACTCTTTCTTATGACTGGAGGCTCGAAATTGCGGAAATCGAATGCGGCGGGACATCAGCCCCGCACTTAATGCAGGTGTCGTGATCAGAAGTTTTAAAAATTAAAGCTGACATTTTTGGTGCTGTTTTTACTCATGAGATATTTTCGTAAATATATACTTCGAAAAAAAGATCGTACGATAATTCTTTTTTTACATTTTCGGATGGTCATTGACTGCCTGTGTGTGTGTGTGTGTGTGTGTGTGTGCGTGCGTCAGAGAATACTTTTTAAACGCAACATCGTTGTTCCTCTTAACAACCTTTAACCTCCCCCGTGGCCACATGAAAAAAATAGATTATAGAAAGACAAGTTTCTAAAAATAGTTTATTTCATAGAACAAGTCCTTTTGAAGATGATAGATCTCTGAAATCTAGAAAGGCTAAACTGGCTTTATTCTGTCATACCAGGATATAATTCCCTGGTCATACCAACAAGACTTAATTTTACTAATATTTAATATTTGTAAATCAGCATTGTCCTTATATCCCGACATGTTCTTCTATTACATACACAATTAAATCTGTTATTCTGCTTATGGAAAACTTTTTTTAATTATTGTTCTATATGCTACTAGAAGTTCCATAACCATGCCCCAATCCACCGTCTCGTGCTGCCATCTATTTGGACCTAAGCTTCCAAACATAATCCAATATCAGACTAAGATAACTGCTACAGTAAACATGGATTTATTGTAAACCAACCATTTGTAAACCGCTCTTTGACTTACTACATGGTCTCAAATAATCCAAAAAGCCAGGCAGTTGTTTATTTAATTTAAGCAGTCTTTTTAAGCTAAGCCATAATTAATTGTTGGTCTAATTTGTTATGATCAACCCAGGCACCTGCCCCAAGCCTTGCCGTAACTCTGTTACTCAAGAGTAATACAGCATATCATATGAGATATAGTTACAGCAATTAATGAACAAAATATACATAACTGAACATTGTAAGACTATAGGATATTTGTAAACAAAATATTTGACATAAAAATATATAACTACTTAATTTTTTATGTTGAGAAAAAGTTTAACATGACAAAAAGAGCAACTGAAAATAAATACTATTCTCTTAATAATGAGGTACAAGTGTGGAGACAATTACAGTGGAGACAGTTACAGATATCATATATATATATATATATATATATATATACACACACACACACTAGTTATCATCATCACATCAATGTAAAATGAGAGATTCTTCTGAGATTCTAATTTTGTAAAAAAAAAAAAACAATCTTACAACAAAAAATCATGGGAATGTTTTCAAGGTGTGGACAACTTGTTAGTATAAGACTTGTCATATAGAGTTATCAAATGAATTTATGAATCACTGCCAACCTGAAAGAAATTCATTCTTAAATGGGAATGAATTAGGCCAAGTGACAAAACTGACAATGTGAAATGAACTGAGAGCCTTGCAATTGGAGACTGTTAACGGTTCATTTAACAAATCTTGATTTTCAATACAGCAGTACTGGACATTTTGACATGTATATGTTACATTTTGCAATTGACATTGTAGTCCCTTGGAGAGTATACAAATAGAAATACATTTGATGCCAAATAAATAATCATCATCTCTATAAATTCATTGTCAATAACATAACTATATAACTTCTAAAACTGTGCAAATGTAAGACTTAATTGGCTGTTATTTGTAAGCTTTCATGTAAGATTCCTTGTGCGAACTATGCAAATACGATGTAAGACTTGGCTGTTTATTGTAAGCTTTTATGTAAGATCCCTTGTGCATGCACATTTTTACATTTTATAAAAAGGTACCTCTTCAGAACAAAAATGGCAAACAGATGCAGGTGCTAGCCCTCTTTTTCTAAGAAAATAAGAATTGGTCCACTGCAACCCTCAACAAGCAGGCTTCTAAGAGTGCATTCACAACAGCAGACAAACGAGTCCGTGGATCAAATATGGCTGACCCACTTGAATACTTGTTGCGTAATCCCCGCAGGGAATCTATTAAGTGTCTAATCAGGAATTTAGTTATCTCGTTGTCCATTTAAATATGTATATATAAATTTACAAGTATATAATTTGCCATTCAACTATTAATCCCAGGTCCAACTACATATCACTTGAAGGGGCTCCAGTTCCAACTCCTCCCTCCCTTATACTCTCCAGCTCCAAGTTTTCTCAGTTTAGCATCATTTCCTTTCTTAACGTGCAGAGCAATATTTGTCAAGAATTATACTCTTCCCTATAATACAAACAGTCTATATATATATATTACTTATTTGTTGAATTTGACCATTCAATCAAAGCCTCAGTTGAAACATAAGAGCTATTCCGCACCTGGTTAATGTCATAACAGTAACCCATTTCCTCTGCATCACTACACCGAAATGCGGACCCATCCACGATGCTTTTAAGAACCAAGACAAGCCCAACAACAGAAAATGCAATCCCGGTGATGGCTACTATGGTTGGGAAAATATTTTTTATTTGGAGTATTTTGTCTCCGTTATCATGGGAAATCTTCATATAACTCAAACATGGCAGGATGAAGCACATTGGTATTGCAGCTAGCGCACCCTGGTGAGAGAGGAAATAGAAATTCATTCTCAATTTTATTCTTTAGATGTACTTTCACTAGACTAAGAAATGACTTTAAGAAGAAAAACAGACAACTGAAGCAGCTTGTACTAAAATTTGTGAACAATCTATCTTAGTTCAGTTTTTATTTCTTTATTCCTTTCATTCACCAAAACAGTAACTTAAAATGCATAAAGATATTTAGTGTTTTAACATGCATTTTACCCTAATATTTGGAAAACTACACATACAAAGTATAGGACTTACATTCAACTCCAAGACAATCCCTAGGCAGTTAGTCACCATGGAGATTCCCCCTGTTGCTAGGACAAGAGCCAATGTCACTAGCATATGGCGTAGCAGGGTTGCAGGTTGCTTAGCACCAAACAGCAGATTTTCTATCACCTGCAAAAAGGAGAATGATATATGCAGAATTGTGACAAAATCTTTATTTACACAAAAATATTTCAAAAGCATCAGATATTTGTGACTGGACTTGTTGATAATAGCTATTTCATGTAGAATTATCTAACTGCCACAAACAGGTTCCACTAACAGAAGTAATATAAAATAATTTTCAGGAAAAACATAAATAAAGTTAAGAAACATTTGATCAGCTCTCACAAAGTTATGGTTACTTCACATAATGTTGGCCCCTGATTTAAGGCCTAAGCTTATCTGAATTTTTTTCTTTTTGTGTGCTTGTTCTAAATTGTTTATTGCATTTTTCAGTAAAAAATGTTGAGATTGTTCTTATTATTTGACTGACTACATTTCTTTTACTTCCTTTGCTATTTCCCTGACAAGCAAAATCCATTTCCATTGGCAGACTCTGTCACTTACCTCTCTTGTAACAAAGCATTCTATTGGATAAGTCAGCATAACACTAAAGGTAAATATCAGCCTTGTTACATTCGCATAGTCATCAGAGTAACAGTAGTTTTCTAATAAGTCCCCTGAAATGTCACAGATAATAATAAAACAATGAAATAAAATAGTATTTGAATAAATGAATATCAATGGACAACTGGATAAATAAATGATGGAAAGAAGGAAAATATGGTTATTAATATAAAACATTTTGTTCCCCAACAACTTATCTTGAATAACAAAACAATCTAAATATAAAACTATGCTTAATTCTACATTTCTTCAAGATATCTAAAATTTAATTAAAGATATCTACAATTTAATTTAAAAAAGTCAAAAATAGGTCTAAGTTCAAACTCAGACTGCTAAGAATTTTAGCCAGTAAACTGAATTTCACAATGAATCTAAATGGCTACATAATTTGATTTATATCTTTTAATTTAGCCCCTAAAGTTAGGTGTTTTGTTGGTGAATGCCCATATAAGTGAACCAATGACACAAATGGTGAAGAAGCTTTAATGAAATGATATTGCACTGTAGGATTAAAACAGATCCCATATCTTCAGCCTGAAAAAAGCCCAAAGAAACTAGTCTTCCAACCTTGGGTATATCCCATGAAAGTGATGTACCAAAACAGGCCCTAGTACACCTACCTTGGGTATATCCCATGAAAGTGATGTACCAAAACAGGCCCTAGTACACCTACCTTGGGTATATCCCATGAAAGTGATGTACCAAAACAGGCCCTAGTACACCTACCTTGGGTATATCCCATGAAAGTGATGTACCAAAACAGGCCCTAGTACACCTACCTTGGGTATATCCCATGAAAGTGATGTACCAAAACAGGCCCTAGTACACCTACCTTGGGTATATCCCATGAAAGTGATGTACCAAAACAGGCCCTAGTACACCTACCTTGGGTATATCCCATGAAAGTGATGTACCAAAACAGGCCCTAGTACACCTACCTTGGGTATATCCCATGAAAGTGATGTACCAAAACAGGCCCTAGTACACCTACCTTGGGTATATCCCATGAAAGTGATGTACCAAAACAGGCCCTAGTACACCTACCTTGGGTATATCCCATGCAATGTGATGTATCCAAACAGGCCCTAGTACACCTACCTTGGGTATATCCCGTGAAAGTGATGTACCAAAACAGGCCCTAGTACACCTACCTTGGGTATATCCCATGAATGTGATGTACCCAAACAGGCCCTAGTACACCTACCTTGGGTATATCCCGTGAATGTGATGTACCCAAACAGGCCAAACACCAGAGAGGCCACCATGGAGGAACCAACGCTGATGTGGACCACTTTGTTCCAACACTGCTGAGTTGGTTCTTTCAAGGAACGGAAGATGAGGAATGAGTTGTGGTGGCAAAGGTAAGCTGAAAATTTTAATGTAAATAGATGTTGAATTTATTCAAAAAGTTCATCTTTATGTAGAAGATTTGAACCATTGGCAATAGTGGTTTGCATGGGAAAAGAAGCCATTTTGCAGAAAATATTTACCATTAATCTGGAATTAGAAATACGGTTGACAGCCATCAGCAACCCTAGCAAAAGCAACTAGCACAATCAACACAATATCATAGTAGAACAACCAGCACAATCCACACAATGTCATGTCCAACTTACCAGTAGTAATTATACCCATTGCCTGCACGATTCCATCTTCAGCAAATATCCAGGCATCATCTGTTTTGGGCACTTCCCTTGCCATAGTCACAGCACGTACCATTATAAACACAGTCACAAAACTGATAGAGAGGATAGCACAGGCAGAAAACTGAAAGAGAAAGTAAAATAAACGCATTTCTGAACTAAGTACTGAATCCAAAGAAAGAGTAAGACAGCAGCATTTTAAAAATTAACAAAATGACATCAAGTCCATTTCTTGTTGATATAAGTTTTTTTATATGAAAACATGGCAAAATTCAATGCATCTTAATTTGCAATTTGGGAAAGTGCTTTTTTCATTACTTTGAAATATTATATGTATTCTGATAAAACCCATACCTTGCTGAGTTTAGCTATGTTCCTGTAGCAAGACAAAGGCATGGAGATAAATATTGTAAACAAGAAGAGAATGAACTGTCTGTTACCCAGGACGGAATTCTTCACAGATTCTGAAAAAAAGTCATTATATAATATTACTAAAACAAAAAATGTATATCAAGGTAGATTTTAAATAAACAGATTTGTGACAAAAAATTAAAACAATACAAATGAGTTTGTTTATTACTTATCAAATTCTTAAAAATATTAGTAAAACAGAATGAAGTCTTTAAAAGAAAAGAAGTGAACACTATTTGAAATTCTGAAAAAAAAAAGTATGTCGTTTCATTATGTGTATCTTATAACAGTTGATATCATTCATTGCTTTCTATCCTTGACTTCCTATAGTAATTTAAATTTCACTATCTGCAACTTTTTTTTTAAAGATGCATACGAAGTTAATTTTTTGTCACAAAAACCAACCAAATGCCAGCATATAGTTTCAAGTAGTATAACTAAGAGAATTACCAAAAGGCGTTGTTTAATTTTACCCGAAAATGATGTTTGAACAGATTTTTCTGCTGGCATTCTAAGCTGTATGTCAATGGGGCAGGAAAGTAGGCCACAGAAGTAGGTTAACCGACATGAAATAAAATTTATTGTATTGTATTGTATTGTATTGTAGGTTAAATTTATAACCAAAAATTTAAAGAAAGGAGCAGTCTAAAGGTTTTATATGGCTGATTGAGTGATCTATTCAGTTTATTCCTTGGCATGTAGAATTTATTTGAGTCATATAAGAATCTAGTAGAAGTGGTTTACATGTGTTACTGGGAATCCACGCTCCACCCATGCTCGGTTCGTATGTACCTTTAAAAAAGGTTGCACAACATCGGAACATTTAATCATTCTTCAAACAAAAGTGAATTAATTCAATAACTGATTCTGCAAAAAATAAAAATAAATTAATTTTGAAAACAAAAAAGAGTTGTTGTTGTTTACTCACCAGAAGCAGTCCTGTATACAATCTTCTCAATGGTGTCCCCTGCTATGATATTGTAGCTGGTCATGGCTGTAAGAAGCAAACAAAAATAATTTAATCTAAGAATATATCACCTCTTACATGGTCAATAAGTACAGGTGTATCCATGGTTATCTGTTCTGAATGCGCTCTGGGTCACTGTAACACCCAACACATTTAACCCAATGTCACAACTAAGGGACCATTCCCACAGATATTTGGATCAATATATCTCCCTGGGGAGTCTCACTCAATTGCTATCAACCTAACTGGCTTAAATGTCTGTCACGCCTACCAAATCAGCTAGGGGGTAAATATAATTACCCCCTAACAGCTTTACTAGGCGTGACAGACATTTAAGCCAGTTAAGCTGATAGCAATTTAATAAGACTCCCCAGGGAGTTAGACCGATCCAGATGGATCAATCTAGGCATGGGAACCCAGTCTTACACACTCACCTAAAAAAGGATTTGCAAACTGAAGCAGAGAGATAAGATAGAAGCCAGGACGACCAAATGCCACCTGCATTACATCCTGGTATGTTGATGTCTTGGACTGCAGGCCAGCTGCTATAAGAAGTTGTAAGGAATAATCTGAAATATAAAAATATTACAAATATAAATCAAATAGTGTGTGTGTGTGTGTGTGTGTGAGGTATATAAAACAGTGACAATTAACAAGGTGCAAAATCAAGATATAAATGTAAAACATATGTTCTAGTATGTTCCAAGATTTTAGTTCAGAAATAAAGATACACACAAAAAGATATTTAACAGTAACAAAGAATAACCCAAAAACATGAAGATACATTCATTTGGGCTTATAAAAATACTGAATGGTATTGGATTTGGCCTCACAAACTTTTTTTGCGACAGTACCAGTATATATGTCAATCCATACATATATATATATATATATCATAAAAGCTATAGAAATTTATTTATATGAAATGCAGTATGGCACGATTCAATTCAGCTGGCTAAATCTTACCAGTAAGGACTCCAACTACTATGATGAGTAGAACAGCCATTCCTATACCACCTTCTTTTAATGCAAATGGCATGCCTGAAAAAAAATAACGTAAGTATGGTTTTATCATTTAAATTATAAGTTTTCAACAAATGTGTAAGTTTTACAAGTAATTTTTTTTTAATCAAGCAACTGATGGACTGCACTTTTTTACAGAACCTTATCTAAAATATTTGTCTGTCTAAAGGGGAAATAAAAAGCACTGTTAACAGGCAATTTAAGTCATATTTTAGCCATCTACCTTTACGAATTGACATTTTACCACAACAAGTCAGATAAAATGTTTAATATTAGATGATACTGACACAAGGCATAAATCTAGAAAAAACCTACCCACTATTCCTGATCCAATGATAGAGTTAATTACATTAAGAACTGCAGCAGGCACACTGCTAAGTTTCTCAATGGGTTTAACTTCTTCATTGGATTCTGACAGCAAAGTGGGCTCCTCTTGGCTTGGTCCACTCTCCAGGGGACTCTGTCCTCCACTCACTAGAGGGCGCTGATCATCGTCACTGGAAGCAACAGAGTGTGCAGGGGAATTCTGTAAAGTAAATGAAAGCTTTTATGTCAATTTTTTTTCACACGAAAGGGCAATATGTCTAAGACAAAAACAACTTTAAGGGGCAACTTTGAGCTATCACATTCAGTTCCACTATCTAACCCTCATTTACTGCAAAAATAATCTGAAAAATCCACATATCAAAGGTACACTCTGTATACTGAATATATGTACACTTTATCCCACAGCCACCGCTTTGAAGAAAAGGATAATGGTACTTGTTTTTTACTTTCATGCTTGCCCATATTTTCATACCCTTTGGTGCATTTCATCCTACTGTTCGAAGCACCAGCCATGGATTAATTCAGTCAAACTACTTGTCATCCACTGCATGTGACAAACAAGAGCAAATCATATCTTGGCTGCTCTGCATTATAATTACGTTCTTGTATGTCCCATACAGTAGACAACTTGTGTTGTAACCAGTTACATATACGTACGCATATGCGACTTCTAAGTTTAGTTTCTCTCTTGTTGAGAAGGATTATGGGCTATAACTATAAGTTACTATAAGTAACTGTCTCGCGCTGCCAGTAATTACGCGGCGGGATATTCAGGGCACAGACCGTGATCATAAGATAGCGCGAATAGAAAATAGAATTTAGAAAATAGACATTGCAAGTGAACGAAGCCTTAGACTGGACCTGCCAATTGGCAGCGCCTGAGCAGTTATGCAAACAATTACCAGCCATGTAATCAGCCTTGAGATTCCATTACAGGGAGATATCAGACCAAAACGACTGTCTATTTATCTAGAGACATATCTGTGAACATCTGTGAAAAATCAATCTGTCCCCCTGGTAGAGGGTACCCCATTGCAAAGCAACATGAGCAACGTCATGGGCGACAATGTTTTTTCATCTTTACCCAAGTATTTTAAGTTACGAGGGGCCATGCCAGACATTTAAGCTGCTTAAACTGAACACAATTTAGTGAAAATCCCCGAGTAGTTAGAACGATCCAGCTAGTACAATAGGGTTACGGAAATGGTCCATATGACTGCTCCCCAGTGATATGGGATCTGAAATATGACCCCATCCCCAGTTGGCCATATCTTAAAAGATAACTTACTGGTTCAATGTTTATGGGAAACTATGTTACATACATGTACATCCCGATAATATGTTCTAGTGTGTATTAATTGTAAGGGAAAATGTTATACTACGGTATATATACATTCATACTCACATCTAAATAATATGCTCTTCCAAACAGGTTGTGTTTTGAGTGGAGCGCATGTAGCTCTACATGATCCCAATGATGTTGTTGATGAAAAAACTGCTGATGACGATAAACCCCCTCACTTTTACCATGCCATGCCATGATCAGGAGGAACTTATGAATCAGTTTTCAATACATTTATAGCTCTACCCTCAGAAAAACCACATTAATTATCAAGAGTAGAGTCTGCATATTCATGAAAAATTAAGTTGTATGGGTTTTTATGAGGGTAGTGTGTTATATGATGGTCTACGTACAGTATTTCAGAAATGAAACCTCAGCAGTTTATTATCACCAGGAAATTTCGGGGTGGAGTTGAAAGTAAGGGAATTATATATATTCTTCTATTTAAAAATTCTTGTCAACTCAAGTTAGTGCAAATGTGTTAACATTTGTAAGCAGTTAATGTAACTATTTTGATCCAAGACCACCTGAAGAATATATATTGTTAATGCATATACTGTAAGTAGTATCTGTCTTGCTATTTCTTACTCACTGAAAAGCAGGCCCAATATATACTCAGTCAATGGACTGATTTACAGATACATTTGCTAGTGTAATTTCTGGTATTAACATCAAAACTAAGAACTAGTGTTACTGAAAATCCAACATTTGTGAGCTCAGTATAATCTGTATGATTTGGATGTAGCTGGCTTTGTAAAGTCAACTTTAGGTCTTTACATGTGAAACATATATTATATACATATATTAAATAAACATACCTAAAATGAACGGACTATTTTGCTCTGGGTCTGTATCAAAAAAGTTTATGGCAGGTTGATGAAATCGGGTAAGTTTGTTCATTAAAGGGATAATAACTCTTTGTGTGAGGTCTATATTTCACAATAAAAACATTGTGAATAACTCATAGAAGTATAATATATTCTGTTTTACGACAAAAACAGCAGTAATAGCTATTATTCTGATATCTGAACTTGTCTTCAGACCACGTGACCTCCATTCATGGCTATACTCTGTTATAATCTCTTAAGAGATTTTAACAAAAAACCAAACTTTTTAGAAAAAAACCAGGGACTAACTTTGAATGTAAAAATGGATTCATTAACCATTGGTAAGTATGGGAAAATTGTTGTTTACTCCAGGAAAATTCATTTTTTGGCCAAAACGAAGAGTTATTATCCCTTTAACTTTATCCTCTCAACAAGTACAATGAAGCAGGGGTGAAGACCTGTGTGGCTTCTGATAGTGCTGGTAATGTCAGATGGTACCAATATTTTCAAATGCCACACACAGTACATCACTACTGGGTTGTATGCTTCCCAGCTGTACACTGGGCTGATTTCATTTATCAAGAGTATTGGACTATCAGCATAACCTGGATCTACCCTTAAAAGGGCCACTCCATGTGATTTTCTTGCCAAAATGAATTTTCCTGGGGTAAAGAGTAATTTTCTCTAACTCATGACTTATTGCTTGAACTATCTTAAAGTTTCCATTTCTAATTTAATACTTTAGTTTAAATGACTGGTCAGTCTAATAAACCATGTCTGCTGTCATGCTAATTACCTCATTTTCACACAAGACAATGGCAGGTTGTTTTGTATTGTGGCCATGTGATCTGTATAACATAGAGTTTGCAAGCTGGCAATGGATACACGCGGAAGATAATTACAGTACAACACAAGGTAAATTTCAGATAATTTTATTTTAATTTTAAAAGGTTATGTTGTCTTTGGAGTCTGAATTGGAAATACCAGAAGCTTTAAAGGATATATATAAATATGACTGAGGGGAATTTTCAAAGGCATGGACAGAACTTCTAATAATTCATTTTGGTGGGGAAATTCCCAAATGAAAATCATCAAATATTTGTCAAGCATCATGTGCCCCATCAAAATATGTACTGTAGGTACCTACATGCATATACATCTCTGATGTGTATTCAACTGATAACTGTCAAATAAAATGAACTTGGTTCAATTTAAACAATTTTTATATTCCAAAGGATTTATCTGATTCATAGTTTAATTCACCAATTTTGAGAGATATGATGGCTCAGAAGGTACATTTTTGTAACCATGTATTTACATGACCCAGCCTATATGGGTATAATTGTAACAATTAATAAACTAGTAAATTAAGTCACAATATATAAAGCTCAATCACATGCCATTACGATTAGCCATAAATTTATTTTGATAATTTTCATGTTTCATAAAAATCTAATTTGCTGAATGAACAAACTTGTAACATGATGCATTTCACTCTTGTAAATTGAACGTATATGAAGCTTTTTTTTTTTTTTTTTTTTTTTCATATTGACACATGAAGGTGACCATACACACACACACAGAGAGAGAGAGAGAGAGGATTCGAAAGGGTACAAGCATATGTTAACATACTGTATACACACCTGTGGCGACTGTTCTTGCGAGCCATAGTACACAACTTTGTTGACATCATTTTCGTTCAGTCCAATTTCCACATGGCCGGGGTCGTTCATTGTGACAATCTGTTGTTAATACAGCCCTCTTCAAAGTCTGCTAACTCTTACTATGTACACTGATTCCGGGCACTGATTTAGTTACCGTTAATCCCAGCTGCTGTGCTGCAGTGCAGCCTTGGTAGTTGGGTCAATGTCGAGTTGAAATGGACAAAATGCCTTGAGGGATTATACTTTGTATCCAAAATATTTCCTGCTCTGCTAATAAATGGCCCCATCAGTAATAATGTGAAACAGTTCCGCTTCAGACAACTAACAGCTGAGTAAACGAGTAGGGCCAGCTGAAATGTTGGCGGAAGTTTCAGTATTAATTTTTTCAAATTAAAATGCTCAGCATTTTTTTTCGACTTTAATAAATAANCCCCCCCCCCCCCCAAATAATATCCGGGTATTTCCAATATGGCAGCGCCCAAAATACACCCAATACACTGTTTGTGTAATCGTCTACTCGTTTAAATACAACGCGAATGCTAGAAGCAGATGGTTAAAGTGCTCAGGTTGCATTCTTTAACAAGTAGGTATTCCGGTAACAGGCGATGTGAAGTTAAATTGGCTTAAATAGCAATATTTTTGCAACCCTTGCCTCAAAACTGCTCATGCATGCTACTTCCTTAATTGAGTACGGTATCTTATGTATGACTGAGTTTCCATAAACCTACCGTACTAGCAGGATCAATCTAACTCTGAGGGCATTCTCGCTAAGTTGCATTCACTTTAAGCGGCTTAAATCTTTGTCACGCCCACTGAAGCTGATAGTGGGGTAATTAACTTTCGTGCACGCTTAAAGGTACATACGAACCGAGCATCGGTGGAGCGTGGATTCCCAGTAACACATGTAAACCACTTCTACTAGATTCTCATATGACTCAAATAAATTCAACATGCCAAGGGATTAACTGAATAGATCACTCGATCAGCCATAAAAGACCTTTAGACTGCTCCTTTCTTTAAATTTTTGGTTGTAAATTTAACCTACTTTCATGACCTACTTTCCTGCCCCATTGACATACAGTTTAGAATGCCAGCAGAAAAATCTGTTCAAACATCATTTTCGGGTAAAATTAAACAATGCCTTTTGGTAATTCTCTTAGTTATACTACTTGAAACTATATACTGGCATTTGGTTGGTTTTTGTGACAAAAAATTGACTTTGTATGCATCTTTAAGCAGAATGCAATTTAGGGAGAATCTCCTCGAAGATGGATCGATCCTGCTAGTACGATAGGGTTATGGGAATGACCCCTATGCTGTAGGCAATGCACCTCCAAACTTAAAAGTATTGGTAGGTATTTCAGAAAAATTTTCAAACTGATCAGAAAATTATAATACTTATATCATCTGAAAGGTAATGCAAAAACCGGATGAAGTCACTTGGAATTTTTTAAATATTCTTACAAGCAACAAAGATATTGAAGTATTTTAACTGCAAAAATTCACCAAAAGTGTCCACACTCTTCAGCTTAAAACCTGTCACTACTGACCAGCGGTGATCACTCAGCTGTAGCTGCAGCTCAAATTGCTTGTGACCAATTAGGGCAATTATGGCTGTATGTTAATCTAATGACCCAGAAACAAACCCAAATTGGTGACCGCACAAGCACATGGCTGGGATGGCTTCCGTGCAGATCATGTAGTATAAATATTGTGCATCAAATAAACTATACTTCGCATGGTTTAATTTTTCATGATTTTTCTACATAATATTGCAAATTTCATAAATTTTATTTGCTATAAATTTCAAAAAGCTGAAACCAGCACTTAACTGACATTTTTGAGCATTTTGTCGAGGTAAAACTTCAAACGCCCTGAACTGAAACTTCTCAAAGACTGCAACACGGGAAAATCACGTGATCGGATTTTACTCTTTCATTTACAGCTTATTTAGTTAATGGCTTGTATTAGTTTTTTTACGTGGCGCTAAAAGAGAGATTAAAAAAAGGGGTGCCATAGGCGAGCTGTCAGCAGGCCGATATCAGTTTTACACTTCACTGCCCCTGGATAGTTACTACTGTAGCGCCCCTAGCGGATTGTGATATACCTAGTATTGGGTTTTTAAGATNCAATGCACCTCCAAACTTAAAAGTATTGGTAGGTATTTCAGAAAAATTTTCAAACTGATCAGAAAATTATAATACTTATATCATCTGAAAGGTAATGCAAAAACCGGATGAAGTCACTTGGAATTTTTTAAATATTCTTACAAGCAACAAAGATATTGAAGTATTTTAACTGCAAAAATTCACCAAAAGTGTCCACACTCTTCAGCTTAAAACCTGTCACTACTGACCAGCGGTGATCACTCAGCTGTAGCTGCAGCTCAAATTGCTTGTGACCAATTAGGGCAATTATGGCTGTATGTTAATCTAATGACCCAGAAACAAACCCAAATTGGTGACCGCACAAGCACATGGCTGGGATGGCTTCCGTGCAGATCATGTAGTATAAATATTGTGCATCAAATAAACTATACTTCGCATGGTTTAATTTTTCATGATTTTTCTACATAATATTGCAAATTTCATAAATTTTATTTGCTATAAATTTCAAAAAGCTGAAACCAGCACTTAACTGACATTTTTGAGCATTTTGTCGAGGCAAAACTTCAAACGCCCTGAACTGAAACTTCTCAAAGACTGCAACACGGGAAAATCACGTGATCGGATTTTACTCTTTCATTTACAGCTTATTTAGTTAATGGCTTGTATTAGTTTTTTTACGCGGCGCTAAAAGAGAGATTAAAAAAAGGGGTGCCATAGGCGAGCTGTCAGCAGGCCGATATCAGTTTTACACTTCACTGCCCCTGGATAGTTACTACTGTAGCGCCCCTAGCGGATTGTGATATACCTAGTATTGGGTTTTTAAGATTTTTCTAAATTCCGTCATGTGCTGTTTTCACAGTGTATGTAATCTTTTATGGTGTATATTTTTTGGCAATTTTATTGAATTAGTTCTGAAATTTAAAATGACTGTCCACTTCCATCGTAGCTCAGTAGTTGGAAAACTATTCTCCTTTACAGATAACTTTTATTGAGTGCTAAATCAATGTAATTTTGGGTGCAGAATCCAAATAAGTTATTTTGATGCATGTTTAAAGAAACACTAGGATGTCATTTCCCATCATTTAGTGTCATTTTATATCATTTCAGTGTTTACAAATGATACATGAATATATGATACATGTAGATTGATTTTAACTGGCCTTTAACTAGGTATATCTTATCAAATTCCAGTCAAGCAAAGAAAAAACTTTAAAAAGATGGCAGAGTCTAAGGGAAAGCAACAGAACAAATCAAAGGACACCATTAGTCCAGGAATCAAGACGGATATACAAGAACTTATAGACAAGGAGGAACATGCACTGAGAAAGAGACTCCCTGTAAAATTACCAAAAAGGAAAAATGATATTTATGTACATCGCAAAACAGACTTCAAGGCACAGATGCTGAGGTGTCAAAAACTGCTTGACACAGGTTATAATATGATATTCATTCATGGCATTGGCATGGCAGTCAATAGAGCCATTAATCTTGCAATGCAGCTCAATGAATTGGAACATGGGACTCTGGAAATGGAGGTGAATACATCAACTGTTGAACTTTCCAGTGACCTTGAGGCAAATGTAGATGACCTTGACCCAGATTCACGTGGAGGAATTAACTCTGCTGTTCACATTAGATTGTTCAGGTTAAAGAAAACAGAATCAAGTCAAAAGCAGGCCACCCAATAGCTCATGCAATTATTGTATTTATTAAAATAAAAAAAGGAACATGCATGTTGTTTGTATTTGTCTTTGTTTTTTCCAAAGGTAGTTTTTTCCCCAGGGTATTTCATTATTGCCTAATGAAAATGTTTTATATATGAAGTCAAATAAATAACTCAACTGCTGTCTTCAGTTACAAATCACAAGTTCTTTATTCTATTTCAATCAGATAATTATGACAAATTGACAGTCAAAATAATTTTTCAGAATAACAAAGTTCCACTGAAAAACTGTTGAAGACAACCCTCACATACACTAAATGTATGCCAACATATCTTTTATTTTTGATTTCACTGAAGTGTGTGTGAACTTCAGGGGCAGATTTAGGCTGTCTTCTGGGTCTTCCCGAAGACCGTCAGAATTTAAAGTTTACATTGAAAGGTACTGTATCATTTTTTTTTTTTTTTTTTTTTTTTTTTTTTTTTACTGTTGTAAGATGGTCAAAAATGGAGGATGGTACCAAACATAATTTGGAAGACTGTCAGAAAATATCTCTGGATCTGCCCCTGAACTTGATGAACATACACTTTTACAATGACTCAGCTTTGTACCAAATAAACTTTATCATATTTCCAAGGCAATAATATAAAAGAAAAACAGTGCTTGGAGTTTCCTTCTTTTCAAGAACCTGCATTTACAATAAAGAATTATGGGGGATAATGAGAAATAATCTTACAGTAAACAAACATGCTGCATGTAGAGATGCACTTTACATGTAATGGGTTTATACAAATAGGCCTGGAGAGAAATGAATTGTGATGAAAAAAAACGACCAAGATTACAGACAGCCATTATTGTGTAAAAGATGTCAATAAATTGAAATACTTATCAACACCAAGGTAGTTATTTCGTGGTTCTGCTTCACCTATTCGTTGCATAGAGCAAAGTCGTTCATTGCATAGAGCAAAGTAAATGTGTCGGGTGCAACAGTAAAGTAGGCACTTGGTATGCTAGACAGCCGTACCATGTTTGTGCACAAATACTGAGTATTTAGGAAAACTACTTAAAACTAGAGGAACAGAGAGGCAATACCGCCTCTGGATATTGTACCACCAACTGGAGTAAGCGCATTAGTATGGAAAACATAAAAAAAAAAGGCAGCAAAGCTGTCAAATGTACAGACAAAAATAGAAAATAAAGATGCAGAAAATAGGTCAGTTTGTCAATTTTGATGCAATAATAAACTAGAGTTCTAGATCTTTTTATTGAAAATTACAATTTAAAACAAAATCTTGGGGAAGAGTAAAAGTTTAAATCCAAATTTGTGAAGTTCAAGAAGGTCAAAGGTCAATTTTAAGATCACAGTTAGATTGCCAGTATTTGACTTCCTATTCAAGTTGAATAGTAACTATGGGCATATCTCTGCTAGTTTTGGAGATATAACAGATAGAAAGGTTGCAAAGTTTTGCTCATGGTGAATAGTAGGTCTAAGGTCAATTTTAAGGTCACTGTTAAATTGTCAGTATGACTTCTTATTCAAGTTCAATAGTAACAATGGGCATACCTCTACAAGTTGTGGAAAATAAGGGACAGAAACCTTGCAAAATTCAGTTCATTGTGAAATGTAGGTCAAAGGTAAATTTGAAGGTCACAGATTGTCGTTATATTACTTCCCATTCAAGTTCAAAAGTAACTATGGGCCCATCTCTGCCAGTTTTGGAGATAAAAAGGACGGAAACCTTGCAATATTTAGTTCATGGTGAAAAGTAGGTCAAAGGTCAATTTGAAGGTCACAGTTAGATTGCCAGTATATGACTTCCTATTCAACTTCAACAGTGACTATGGACTTATCTCTGCCAGTTTATGATATATAAGGGACTTAAATGTTGTAAAGTTCATTTCATGGTGAAAAGTAGGTCAAAGGTCAATTTGAAGGTCACCGTTAAATTGCCAGTATATGACTTCCTATTCAACTTCAATAGTAACTATGGTCCTCTCTCTGCCAGTTTTGGAGATATAAGGGACTAAATGTTAGAAATTTGGTGTGCCATAAATTCCCAACAGAAGAAATTAATTAAAAGAAAGAAAGAGGTCATTTTGGTTGAAATTCTTGAAATGGGAGGTGCTCAGAAGTTCCAGATGTTCAAATTTCATGTTATGTCATTTTTGACCAGCAGTTGTCTGCCTCGCTAAGCCTCAAGTTATCTTTTCCAGAAGTTCAAATTTTTTATGCACATTACCATATTGCACATTTTACTTTCATCACTATGTATTTTTTGATACAGCAAAACTCGAAAACCGTATGGAAAACCAAAAAAAAAAAAACGGAGACCACTTTCAGTGCTGGGCTTGTCATGCTCTGCAATATGCAAAAAACAAGAGGTCTCTAGCTTTTACGGTTCCTGAATTAGAGACAGTCTTTATTTTTGGTATCTTATGGCTGCTTCTCCCGTGAAAATGCACCGATTGACCCCAAACTCACGGAGATGAAAGATGACCTGAAGGGTAACACCTGCCAATAATATTATAGGTTAGGTCTGTGTAGGTTCTGAATACCAGCGCAAAAGTTTTTTTTTTTTTTTTTGGGAAAAATTGTAGTCTAGGAGGAGAAGCGGTAACGGTAACATGGCGGCCCAGCCGGTGGAACGATCCGGTGACTAAAACCATGTGTACCGCCAGCGCTAACGCTGGTGGTACAATAATGTACATCAAAATATATTTTATATAAAAACACTGGCTTTTTGCAAGTGTCCAAGGCGGCTTGTTCACTTAAAAGGACACAAAAGAAGATTTTCGCGCCAAAATTGATTTATCCTGATTTATCCCGAGGTTAACACTACTTTTCCGCGATTTACCAACCTTTAATCTATCATTCCCGGCACTCGCCATCGCTCTGTAACATTTTTGGAAAATACAATTAAAAGAAAACCTCCGCTTAAGCGGAGGTTTACCAACAACCACCTCCATTTTCATCATTGAGCTCTCTAGACTTCCGGATCTCGCGAGATTCTCGTATTGCGACCTAGTCAAAACCAGTTCAAGTTGCCGGGAAAGGACAACGTGAAACAGGAGGCTCAGTTATGCTGGGAGTCCTTCGAAGAAGCGAAGACAGATAACAAAAAGGAAAAAGAAACAGCCTTTACAAAAAACATGCGTAAAACAGTGTATCAGCAAATGTACGACAGGCAAACAATAAACACCGGCGAGGAAGAAGGCAGATGAAAACCTGCTTGGGTGGCCATGGATACGAAGAATGGCCTGGCCGCGAAGTATTTACTGGATTTGTGAGTACCATTTACAATAATCTTTGAGATAAGACACCAGTGAAAATATTTATTAAGCACAGAGATTTATGTTTATTTACGTGTGTTCGTTGTATATCTTAACGATTGTCAGGCTCGTCTGTCAAAATATGCCATGAAATTGTAACTAATATGAGTGGTATCGATGACAGAAATTGCAAGTGTTGCTCATATGTCGACTCTGACAGGGTTTGGGTTAGTTTATAGAGCAAAGAAAGTTTAAATAAAAACGGACATGGTGGGAGATACTAGTCTCATTACATATACATTACAATGACCAGGGCGAATTTTT
>NW_019773889.1:0-16994 GCF_001039355.2 Lingula anatina | reverse complement strand
TGGTGGGTGGGGGGGTGTTAGTGGTGTTGGGGGGGGTGGGGAGGTGGGGGTGGGGGGCATTATCAAATGTGGAGAAAAGACTGTTGACACCTAAAAATGAAATGAAATATGTCTCATAATTGCACCGTATTATACAAACAAATTTCCTGAATGGGAAGAGGTCAAACATTGTAAATATCCCACCTTGTTCCTTGAATATTACTTATCACTCGTAAATGAAAAAATGAAACTGAAAAAAAAAAAAAATTAAAACGGGTGTTAGAGTAGTCGAAACTTTAAATGCCTACAAAACATAAGAAATGATAGATTCATTCTAATCGAAAAAAGTTGAAATTGTCACTGATGACAACAGAAGGGAGACAGTTTCCAGTTCTCATTCGAAAACTCTTGGTTTATGTTACCTTTTTCCTCGAACGGTAAATGCTTATGCTTGCTTTGAATAAACACTGGTATGTAAACCTTAAATGTAAGTATTGCTGTTGGAGCAACGTAGACGCAATTTACGATTACAGCTGACTGAGAAGGCATATTGCTACAGGTGAGACGACACAACACATTCATCGCCACCTCTTTTCCTACTTTCAGAGGCCATTTGCAATCGTCACAATGGAAACTTTGAAGAACCCACCAACTGCGGGGAATTCGTCTCTTGCGCGTACAACCGCGTCTTCCGCCATCGCCGATGCCCTGCCAGCCTCAATTTCAATCTGGAACACAACAGTTGTGATTGGCCATTTAGAGTCACATGCGGGGACCGTCCCACAAAAGAACCAAAAGGTGCACTGGTCAAAGACAAAGATTAATTATTTTGCAAATTTGAAGGTCAGCCAGTTCGAACGCGCCACGTTGACTATTTAATAATTCTATGACATCGGGTTCTCATTGCCTCTTATGTTTTGATATAAGAATGTAACTTGTTCTCAAAAATTTAAATTTGATTTCTAGCTACGAGACACAACTTTTCGACCCTTCCTCGGATGACTTTCCTCCCTTATAACGCCAAAGCCTTTGAGGAATGGTTGAAAACTGTGCCGTAAAATCAAAAACACCTTTATTCCCCCTAGTTGCTGTGTGTTTTCATCATATGTGACTGTTTAAGTAAACACAATTTACTGATTAAAAGAAAAATAAAGTATAAACATGTTTATATGCATACATTTGATTCCATGGTGCAAAGTGCTTGATAAGCTCAGAAGTAATTGATACATTCAAGTTGTTCAAAGAGCGGTTACTGTCTGTAAGCAGGGTCGGCAACCCAATTTTTTTTTTTATTAAAAAAAATTTTTTTAGACAAATGAATTTTGGTAGGCATGGCGCCTAAAGCTTATGATCGGCTATTTTCTTTAAAAACGAATTTACAGCAAAATAATCACACAACAGATCGGTAAATCAAATAAAAATGATGGTAAAACTGAATTACAATATTGAAACAGGGTAGTTGGCCGGTGGATCCGTGTGCATGAATACCAGTTATTATCAAAAATATATAAAGTTCACTTAAAGTTCGTGAGGTCACGAAAATTTGACACATTTAGTATGGTTAACGGCCTTGAATATTTCTTAATTTTTCATCTTTTTATCAAAATCTATTCACATAATAACACTCGCAAAAATGGAAATGGTTTGAAATGATATTGAGAGACACCCTATTGACCATTGCGCTGTTTACTCATGGTGAAGTTTAATTGCATCTACGTTATTAAATCTCTGATCGAAATTAAACAAGACATAATAATAATAATAATAATAATAATAATAATAAAAACAGTTGAGGCTCATGTAGATATTATATTTTGTACCCTATTGTACTGAATCCACGGAAATTGTATGTGACTGAATTTGCAGTATATATAAAGGTTGAATAAAAACCAATTAACTTGGAAGCCTATATGATTTTCTGCAACACGACGTATCACACCTATTTGTGTTAATGTAAATGTACCTTAATTTGTTACACCATTTTTTTCACTTTAGGGACGACAAATGCAAACGTTTTTTAATGCTGATGGACCTTCAAACTGTTTTCATATTTTATACCAGTATTTTGTCCTTCGTGGAGTAATAAGCTTCAACAGTGAAGGCATTGTTTATTGTACATCATTCCGCGGCCCTCTGATATCAATAAGCCAAAATATCCGATATAACTCCCTGCTCTTACTGAATTCTGATCCATGATCAGCTTTCTGTTTGAAGTGGGGATTTGTTGACAGGTGAATTGATTCCTCTGAAAAAGCATTTCCCTCGCAGACAAACCTCCTCAGCGCATTCTAGAATTGTGCTGA
Source organism: Lingula anatina (assembly GCF_001039355.2). The sequence goes on along the minus strand of NW_019773889.1, from coordinate 14,712 downwards.
GCAACGCATAGGCTGAGAGTAGTTTGAGAAATAGAATCATATGATGAATCTTTACGTAGAATCCTGAACTGACTTTTCGGCAACTGGATTTATATATATATATATATATATATATATATATATATATATATATATATATATATATATATATATATATATTTTTTTTTTTCCATAGTTTATTTTTGTACGAATATATATATTTGTTTTCAACATTATATATATATATATATATATATATATATATATATATATATATATATATATATATATATATATATATATATAATTGTGCTTGTTTATCAAGTTTTGCCCCTCCTTTTTTCCTTAAGCCACCGGACTATGTTGGAGAACTGCAATTTCATATTCCAGTCGCAGCCTCTCAAAATCTTCCATATTATGCAGCTGATATTAGGCAAAAGTGAAGAAGTGATGAGCATACAGAGGATCCATTTATATATACACAATAGACACGCGCTATAGGCTCGGGACACGCCAGGAACACGACATAGGCGCGCCACAATAACGCTGGGTGCGCTTTAGAGTCGTTCAACATTCTTTCAGATTCGTTAGAGATTAGTTTAGCGCCCGTTAATAGTCGCTGCATGCTCGCTACACTGGTCAAAGTCACCTCAAAGTCACCTCAACCTGTCTATATATAACAGGGTACCGAGAACTGTCTCCATCACATTTACAGCGACTTATTCATGCTAATTTTAGCTGACCTTGCAATGAAGTTTACTGGAATGTATTTCTGAATAACAAGTTAAGAAAATTAACTTGTTCACTAAAAACACAAAGAACTGTCACTTTTACTTTAAAACACTTTTTTATTATTTTGATAAAGTTAGTTACAACATTGATAAACAAAGTATCACGTTTTCAATAGTTTATATTTTAGATTACAATCCACGTCCTGCATCACGACGACCAAACAACAACGTTGAGTAAACGTCACATTATGACGGTGTTTTGGCGTGGCTGGATCAACGTTGATTTTACGTTGAATTTAGGTAGATCAACAGCAATTCAACGTATCAACCTGTTTTCAACGTTGATCCAACGTCACTCGAGCTTCAAACCTCTCATGGCCTCACATAGGAGACACAAATGTAAAATTTATCAACAAAGAATATACGTGTCTTTATTCATCTATTTTGTTTATCATTTTAAAACATTTGACAACGTTGAAGGGTTCAATAATTCACGTCGGCGTAATAAAACCTTAAAACGAACTGAAAACAAATAATTCTGGCAATTAAGCTATATTTTAAATATCTTCAAGTGTTAGTCTAAGCGACATTGTATTAAATAAAGCTTTAAACACATAAATCCTAATTGCGTATTAAATGAAAAGCCAAAATATGTTTTCTGCTTTCGCTTCATATTGCGTTTAAATGAGTCAGCATGCTGAAATGAGATCCTGTTTTGTCATTAACCGCAAAATCCGGGTTTACAGTAAGTGGCACGTGTTGGGAAGGGGTTTTACTTTCTGTTTTCTAGTCCTTATTTGAAGCCGGGTCCTGTTATCAGGTTTACGCAGCTTTTAGCAGAAAGTAATACGGTAATTAATTAAAACTTTCAAATGCCTTACTTTTTTAATATTTATCATTTCAGACTTGCCAATTACAACACTGTAATCTCAGACACTAAGTCAACTGATTTGGTAAACTTCTTTATCGTTTTACGTGCTTAAAACAAAATATGAATTTTAGTCCCCCAAAATTCATATTTTGTTTTACGTGCTTAAAACAAAATATGAATTTTGGGGGACTAAATACATTTGTGTTGTGTGAATGTATTTGTTGTAAATATCGTCATACATCCGGAACTCAATCACGCGGTTTTCCAAAGAAATAAGATGCCCTGGAGAGGAAAGAACAGAATTATAGTGGCTTGAGAACTTGATTCTGTAATTATAACTAAGTAAGACAAATAAAAAACAAAAGATATACAGCAGAAGCTTGACATGCAATAGTGCTTATCAAACTCCTGTTTCCTGCAGACATTCGGAGAATCGTGTTGTACTGGCAGTGAACAGGATGTGATCCCTTTGACTTAACCTCACCTCACAGAGATACATGAATAACATGTATCGAAACAAGCAATTTGTGTGTGTTTGTGTGTGTGTGTGTGTGTGTTTGTGTGTGTGTGTTTAAGTTTGAGGCTGAAAAGGCGAAATAAAAGAACAGAGAACATATCCATGCGCAGACACAACATCTCTTATTAAAGTTACAAAGGTAATAAGTTTATATGTCTGGTGAAATAGTTGTCGTGGATTAAATGGAGCATACCCTAAATTTCAGGACTCAGTATGTTTTGCTGTTTTAATAATAGATATCAAAGGTGAGATTACATTTACCTCTGAAACTGGGGGTGGATGGGTGGGCGCACAGAGTCCAGACGCACGTCCAACAACATTATATTCAAAAACTCACGAAAAAGAAAACAGTAAGTCTTGTGAAAGAGTTTCTGAAATGCACTTTTAATATCTAACAGTAAAGATAAATAGGTAACCTAGATTTGAGGCTACAATTAGATAATAGTTTTATGCGGATATTGGCTAGTTTCCTTAAACTAAGATTCCATTGCCATTTTTACTGGCATTTTTATCTAAAAGCAATAATATCTAGGTAACGGAGAAATATTACCATACGTACACTGTCGAGCTGTTTATTCAATGTTGTGCAGCACGCGTCCTAGGTCTAGGGTTTGGAACTAGTTATTTGCTCGCGTATGATCGGACACTCAATTACAAATGCACAAATCGGGTAATGCAAACGGCGTACATGATTCAATACCGAGAAAAACAAACTGTGCTGTGAACTTTAAACAAGCAGTGTCTTAATCTGAACGCTGCCAATGTATAGTGTGTTCGAGTTATATAACATTCAATATTCTCATGTCAACACAAATAGATAAACGTTTTATCTTATCTGTGTCTTGTCTGTGTTCAAGTAAGTACATTGTATATGCTGAAAAAAAAAAAATGCAAAAACAGCATAACTTTCATAAAAATGGCCCGAACATGCTGATTTTCGAACTTGACCCGCGTATTATGAATATTCATCAGTTCTGTAACTTTCAAGCCAAAAAGTAAAACGGTTTTCCACTTATCGTGTTATCGGGGTTGCATATATGCTGAAAAAAAAAGGTAAAAAACAGCCTAGTCTAACTTCTATAAAATGACCCAAACATGCTGATTTTCGAACCTGACTTGTGTATTATGAATATTAATCAGTTTTGTAAGTTTCAAGACAAAATGTTAAATGTTTTTCTACTTATTGTGTTATCGGTGTAAGTGCACGATGACGACGGCACTGACGATTAAGCAGACCAAAAACCCCACACGAAGGGTGCTACGGTGGGCTTTGCCTGCTTTGCAACACATGCCTGTAAGGCAGTTTTTTTAATAACATGTTTCTCGAGCGCCTCCGACCTTTGAATGGCCTAAATAGAAAAAATAATAAAATTGAAACCAAAAATATTTTGTACTGTTCGATCGGAAACACGAAACCTTACAAGTATCACGGGACTCCCGCGTCACATGACTGCCTACAAGTTCAAAACGAAGGGTATTTAAGACAAAGTAAACGATTAGTTAATTTCCCCCAGCTTCCGGTTTTTGAGCCAATCAGTGCTTCTCTGATATTTTAAACTGCATGTGTCAAATTAATGCAATATGGCGGGAAAAGTGCAGGAATTTGACCACTGTCATGTGGCTCAGTGTTATAGTGAAGGAAGGACCAAAGATTATGCAAAAAGGTCTTTTCGGCCAGTGTTACACGTTTTAGGCAATTTTATTGACTGCTTACTGTTACAAATGAAAATATCTGCTGCAACGAACCTTTACATATACATATGACGAATGTCTTAAACTTATATAATTTTGTACGCTTAATTCAAGCGTGGGCTCGGAATAGCACATTACGTTTTCGTCTAACTTAGTGGATAACGCAATCCAAAGACTCCACGGTTTGTGTCAGATTTACGTAAGGTCGCGCAAAGAAAACCCAAGTCCACATAATGACCAGTTAAACGATTTATTCGTTGATGCTCGGTAACTACATTGTACATGTTCTAAGTGAAGTCTCCAAATCCTAACTACGTCCCGCTCCGTACACCGTCGCTTCCAACCTCCTCCTCCGCTGCTTCCTTCTACATGTCTCGTATATCTCCGTTCAATTCTCACCACTTACTTTAAATACTATTTTGTTATCNTTCCTTGTGGATGAGGGTTAAACCATCTGTATGATAACTGGACATTTTTCTTTTTCAAAATATTTTGGGAGCATAAACATTCAAATTTAGTTTCATTAGAATAATGACATGTCTTTGTACAGCAATGGAATGGATAATGAACTGTATTAATTACAATTGTTACTTAAAGTAATGATATTTGACAGAATAATATATATATATATATATATATATGTTTCTGTAATTGAATCATGACATAGATATTTTGTATAAGTATTTAGCTGTTTGAATTTTATCTTTGAGTATTTTGTGGAATCTTTATTTCCAAAAAATTATGTAGCCATAATTTTTTTTTGTGGGAAAAGAAGGAATATGTTAAGGTCCACTAAATGCATGTGATGAAATCACTCATTTACATATTATGTTTATACAATCAGCCAGCATATTATCATTCACCTTGCTTCAGTCTTGAATGAATATTTATCGTCCTCTGTATAGGTATACCTGATAAGTAGAACCGATATAACTTTCACTCACTTGTTATCTATTACATTGCAATTAGAATTTAAATTAGTTGCTGCCACTGTGGCATGCAGAGAGTTTCCCTGTAGATGTGGCATGCAGAGAGATTCCCTGTAGATAATGTGTATAAATGCTGAATGCTTGGACTTAATAAGGGACTTTTAGACTTGGAACTAAATATGTGAGTTGTGGTTATATTCCCTCTCCCATGCATCAGTGACAGGCAAAATATTAGAAGAACCTGGGTAGGGTGGAACATGGGCCCCTACACGTAGTTGACTAGCTCGAGCGGAGTGACCTAGCTAGGCTACGTTGCAGTCGACTAGGAGTGTTCACAAAGAATCTTAAGTCCTAGCTAGGTATGCTTACTGTAGTCAATACGCACAACAAATTCTTCAAGAAAAGGAGATGTAAAAACAAGACATGATGTTTCATGGCCTCTTTCGGCCAAGAATGATCATTTATCAACAATAAAAATCAGCCAAAACATTAAGTTTGTTCTTGAACTTTACATGCTGAAAAAAGGGAGAAAAAAGCACAAGTTTCAGAAAAATGGTTTGATCAAGCTGATTTTCAAACTTGACTTGCATTTTATGAACATTCATCAGGTCTGTTAGTTTGAAGACAAAAGGTCAAACGTTTTTTCCACTTATCGTGTTATCAATGAAAATGCATGATGACAAGGGCAACAAGATGCAGATGATGGCTTTATGTAAAAAAAAAAAGTAAAATATAGATGAAACATAATATACACTATATATTTTTTCAAAATATCTGTTATTAGTACATCTAGTATTAGCTACATGCATCTTAACCCCGTTAGGGTGTTAGTATAGTCAGTAAATATGGCACTTCTATCACACTGATGGATCTACATGTACAGCCAAGTTGAAAAATTGTTGGCCCTGAGAAGACCCTTTCCAAAGAAATGTTCTTTTTTTTGGGAACCTCAACTTAGCAACTTCAGCTACCTTGAACTTTTCTTACAATCAAAAATAGGACAAACAATATACCTACATGTATATCAAGTGTAAAGGGATAATAACTCTTCGTTCTGGCCAAAAAATGATTTTTCCTGGAGTAAACAACAATTTCCCCATACTTACCAATGGTTAATGAATCCATTTTTGCATTCAAAGTTAGTCCCTGTTTTTTTTTCTAAAAAGTTTGTTTTTTTTTGTAATAATCTCTTAAGAAATTATACCACAGTATAGTCATCAATGGAGGTCATGTGGTCTTAAGACAAGCTCAGATCTCCAAATAAAAGCTATAACTGCCATTTTTGTGGTACAACAGAATATATTATATTTCTATAAGTTGTTCACAATGTTTTTATTGTGAAATATAGATCTCATATAAAGAGTTATTATCCCTTTAATAAAAGCAAGAATTCCAATTTAAATTGTCTAACTTATCAGAGCAAATTCCAATTCATGCTATCTAACTTATCAGAGCAAATATGTACTGGGGGAAAATCAATAAAATATTGATATGCAAGAAATGCATCACCAACAAAACTGCAAACCAATTACCTTCATTCAACTTTTTGATAAGTATCTTATCCAGAATAACAGTACTGAAACAATATTTTATCCATGTCGGGAGAGGCGATGGTGCATATGCATGGTCCCATACACACATCAAGTTTACCAGCCCTCCATCTCTGCTCAGCTTGGGGTCACATATTCTAATGTCTATAGCAATCTTTCAATCCCCTCTCTACCTTAATTGATACCATACTAGTGGACAAGGTCATGAGCATGGGCTAGTGAACAGATCAATCTTGACTGACTTACACATAATTATAATCCTACTCAAATTAGCACCTAATTTGCCAACACAGTTTTAGATGTTATTTAACAAAATATATTTCTTAATAATAAAAGGACATATGGATAAATAAAATAGGCATCAAATATGGCAAATACAAAAACATTCAACAAAGCAATTCAATGAAACTGATTCAATTACATCAAAGTAAGATTTGGGACATATCCAATACTTAAAAAGATAAAGTTATAATCTGGGTATAGTGTCAGACTCTATAAGACCAAAATAATAAGAAAACAATTACGGGTTACAGCATAACAGCAGTTGAAAGTTAAAGAAAAAAAGGAAATGAAGAAGCCAACATGCAGCTATAAGTTTACAAGTTAAGAAAAGCTACAATTAAAATAAGGGTGAAAAAGGAAAAACTTCAAATGCTAAGAATTGCAGAAAATACTATGATACACTTCATCCCAGATTTTGCACACATAGGTGTTTAATATAATTTTAACTGTACAACTCTGTTAACAAATAAGATTTAAGTCAGTCTACTTTGTACCATTTTTACAGCTGAAAGCAATGCTTATCCCTGCACTGACTCCACCAAATGTCGCCAATGACAGCACAATGTTTGGCAACTTCACAAGGATATCTCTTAGCACTTTGTCTGAAAAATAAAAATGATCAATATAGTTACCCAGACTTCACATGTTACAGTCATGTAGGTAATGCCATGAAGAACGGAGTAGAGATTAATATTTGTAATTATTATTATATTATTATTACTATATTATTATTATATATTGATGAATTAAGTTGGTAAAAAAAAATTCACATAGACCTAGATCGATCTAACAGGGTTGGTCCATCTCCACTGGGCTTTTCGCTAAATTACTTTCAGCTTAAGTGGCTTAGATGTCTGGGACGCCTACTAAAGCTGTTAACACTAGTGGGCTTGATTTGGTCTTTAAGTGCAATTTAAGATCACAGATAGTCTTACATAGTCTTAAACCATGAGTACGACCATTTCTGGTCCGACAGCCAATTATTAAGTTGTCTCCCCTTACACATTCCCCTATTGTGAGCAGAGGTGTCCTCTATTGTGAGGGGAGGTATTCCCCATTGTGAGGGGAGGAAACTGCTTGACCGCTTAAGCAGACTCAGTCCATTTTAAGACTACTGCTGTAATGATTAAGATTGTGTAAGATCATTTGTGATCTAAATTGCACTTTTTAAGTATTTTAATAAATTAGTAATTAGTATTTAAAAAAACAACAAATCCAGCACACTAGTGTAAATTACCCCCTATCAGCTTCAGTAGGCATGACAGACATCTAAGTCGCTTAAGTTAATTGCAATTTAGTGAGAATCCCCTTGGAGATAGATGGATCCAAAGTTAATATGATATCTCTGGGAATGGTTTCATATACACCAAGTGTTTTCAGGAACAAAAACACATATAAAACATATATAAATCTTCTCCATGCATTTGCCTAAAAGTATCAAAATAAGGACACATCAACAAAACATGTAGCATCCCACAAAACATACCTGATCAATATACCAGCAAATGCACACAATGACCTTAATAAAACCTTAATGTATGAACTGCAGTTAATTTGCAGCACACTATTTCCTAAAAAAAAGTTAAAAGTTAAGTCTAATGACCACACTTTGCTTAAATCAAATATAGTACAGTTAACATTGCAGCACTGGTATCCTAAAAATGGTTAGAATCTGCATGGACAAAAACCGCAAAACATACCTTTATCCAGCGTCTGTTCTTTGCAATCTTTGATTATGCCAACAACAATACCCAGGATAAAAAATCCAAGATCACTGAGGATTATTACCAGTACAATAATTCCAACATCCTGATCTGGAAAAAAATATATTAAAGATGGCTAGGTCCATATTATCAGTTTAACTAAGAAAGCTACTTTTTACAGGACAGCTAGATGTTGACCATACAATGTGAGAATTGAACTACATACTACCTGTAGTTCATACATTAAGTTATTACATTTGCACAGCTTTTATGTTCCAAAAACAAAACATATCTTAATAAAAAAATGTAAGTACTAGGATCAAGTGTCCTCCACAAAACTCCTCCACAGATGTTGCCCAAAATAACACAGAGGAAGACCACTGTTATGCAAATGCAATCAACTATGCATTTAAGTGATGATTCCTTGTCTGAAATATCAAGGTAAGATCTATGTAAATGAGTAAATGAAAACGAACATAAATGTATAAAGACCATAACCTGGTCAAAGTATAACATCTTTTATGTGTTACACAATGAAATAATATTGTACACTGGGAAATTTTACCAGTTGGCAAACTTTTACTGGACAGGTATATAATTCATGGTTTTCTTAATAGATCATGTTTGAAAACACAATCATAAAATTATAGGAATTGTAAGAGAAGAATGGGATTTTTAAGTTGTTTGCTTGTCATTTAACAACCTGTGCATATGTGAACATCAATATCAAGTTATAATAAGTCTATAGGAAGCAACATGATTACAATTGGTACTTTACCTGGATATTTAATGCACACAAAAATGCACACTGAGCAACTGCCGATCAAACTGATGATGATCAATGTTACAAGGGCAGCCACCAATGCAGCATTTGGAGGCACTGCAAATAAAACCATATAAAATAGCTGATGCAGTAATATATATATATATATATATATATATATATATATATATATATATATATATATATATATATATATATATATATATATACTTAAATTACAAGCAAAAATAAACTTTTTAACTATAACAAATTATATTATTTCACATGATTAAAAAAAGACAGCAAAGCTGGCAAATATACAGACACCATACTGAAAACAAGGCAGCAAAGCTAGACATTATGTAGAAAAAAGTGCATAAAATATTTTTTGGCCAATTTAGATGCACTGGTATGTAAAGCTTTAAAATAGCATAATCACTCTTACCCTCTTACATTACGTACTAAAGGGAAAATGGACATTGGAAAACTAGCAAATGATTCAATTCCATATGATATAATAGCCACTGAAAATGCTTATGTGTGAAAAATGAAAATTTCGCACTTTAAAAACAGAATTATTACCATAAATGTAAACTGACAAATGCTGACTTTCAAAAACAACCTGCTGTTTTATCAAACAAAACCACTCAGTAAATTTAAAGTAAAACAAAAACAAGGTTTAGAAGTCACGGGCGAATGTCACCATTACTGTGCAAAAAAAAAAATAATAATAATAATTATTGTAAATGTGAAACGATTATGCTGATTTTTGAGAGCAACCTGCCTCCCTAGCTAACAGAGCCACTCAGTAAATTTGAAGAAAAAAAAATGGTTCGGCAGTTATGTGGAGAATGTCAAGTGTCAGACAGCAACAGACCAATCAGAATATATACAGATACAGTGTCTGTATATAAAAATCAGCAAACCATTATATATTTAAGTTAAAATGTATGTACAATTCCCCTAATATTTATGGCTAAATTATTACCAGAATGCTGACATTTTCAAGCATTTTAACAAAATGTTATGCTTGCAATTTTGTGACATAGCTTGAAATGCATCATTCGTCATAAATAATAGACAAACTAACATTATTTTATCATTTTAATTCTAATATCATACCTAAATACAGGAGACTAGTGCATTTGGTATACAGTGCATTTGGTATGATACCTGTATATCTACTTTTTAATTAGCTCGTCATATCACCTGGACGAGGCAAATATTTTTTGAACTTCAATCACCCCATTTATAAATAAATAAACAAATGAATAAATACATATCAAATAAATAATGATGCATTTCATACATAGCACTATGTGGATTAATTGTTAAAATTGAAGAAAAAATGGATATTGTAGAGCTAAAATAATTAGAAAAGAGGATATGCTCTTGATACAATTCAGTTATCTTATAGGGCCAAATTTGACCAACAGAAGGAAAGCACTTTTCTATGAATTTCATTGGATAATATTTTTATTGGATAATACTGTGACCATCTGGTGAGTTACCTTTTGAATAAATTAGTGTCTCCCAAAACACAGGTACTTAATTTTGTCTCAGATACGCTATTTGGTATATAACAGTTAAAATGGTTGCTATCTTCAAAACTAGGTGCTGCTGCCCCATTCAAATTTGAAATACAGGTAAATAATTAGTCATGTCAGAAAACTGACTGCATCCACATTCAAATGTCAAACATGACAGTGTCACCTGTATATGTCTACAGACCTTTTTGCTGCCAACTTCAAAGACAGAGATACATCAATTTATAAGCTCAGTACCTACCACCAAATGGAAAGTTTAAGGGACAATACCATCAAAAGAAGAAAGCAATAGATGATAACCGATACATCAAGCAGCTTCATTTTTATTCTGTGATAAATAGGAAGCAGTGATTAAATAAACTATTGTCAATTTCAGGGTGCAGGTGAAATAAATCATTAAAAAATTATCAAAGCTGCAAAATTCAAACATAAAATTGTTCTCCACCATGGTTACAGTCAAAGAAAGATGAAAAAATATTTATAGTACTAGTATAAAGAAGTGAAAGGCTCAATTTCAGGAAGCACACATACAGTACATGTTACACTGAGCAGGAAGGGTAACACAAAAAATGCTGCAATCTATTCTCTCTTTCAAGTTTGGCATAATAATATTTTGCTCAAATAAATAAAAACACAACCCAGGATTACAATTTGATTCATGTAGCATAACTGAAGAAACACCATACTTAAAGTACTAGTAGCCGTGAGCTGTAGTGTGGTGCTGCCCCCTAGGGTTATGTTAGACAATGAACCAGTAGTAGTAGTGCTGTTAGATTCACCAACTGTACTAATACCCATGGTGGTGGTACTACCTGTTGTGCTAATGACTTCTGTCATTCCTGTGGTGGTTGGAGGACCTAAAACATGCATGTCATCGAATGTTGGCATATTTATTTTTTTCAAGCAATTAAATTGTATATGATAATGTGTTTTAAGTTTCTTACTTTTCTGGACGAAGGTTCTACATATAGAGCACTTAAACAATCAGCATAATATTTTGAGAGAGGATATAATTTACAAATTAATTTTTTTCTGATAATTCATATCTCTTCCACAACACTGGCCTGCTTTTTGAAATTTTAAGTCCAGCTGTCAGATGCTACTACGTGTTGTAAAATGTAACAATAATTCTCATTGCAAACAATAACTCCAACTTAATTCATGGTTGGAAAAACACTTTTCCGAAACAAAAAAATGTCAGTTTGTAAAAGCAAAACCAAAATTAAAATGAGAAATTAAATCTTGCCAATTGTCATATGTATCAGAGATGGGTTTTAATAAAACAAATATTTTAATTATTACACAAACAAATTTAGTACTCAAACTGACAAATATCAAATAAAATCACATAAACATAACAAAAAGTGGAAAGTAACTTAAAAACCCAGAAAAAAAAAAACTACACTTAATTTAACTTTGGAAAAAATGACACAAATCAGCCATGCTACCAGTTCTAGTATGACTGATTTGTCTACAGCATGAACAAAGATAAGCAGAGACACACTTTTATGTTAGTCTTATGATATAAAACAAACAAAAAAATCTACATTAAGTGATATTTCAAAAGCTGTTAATCAATATAAAGAATATCTGAGCATTATACATAAAAAAGGTAGGTAATAGATGAAACTACACTCTGCAATCACTTCATTTTCAACTGAAATCTGACATGTAAGAATAATTAAAACTTTCATTTCATTAACAGGAAAAGCTAATTTTTCTTTACATGTGTTCATTTGTTAGACAATACTCTGAGCTTCAAACATGATACCTGCCAATTTCTATATTTCTATACCAATGATTAAAAACTGCACTTACACCTAGACCAGCATTTGATCAAAGTTAGTATGTGTACAAGCACATGTAGTACCATGCTGATTATAAATGCTCCTTTCATCAACTGAATTTTTTATTTCTGTAAAAGGACATGCAATGCTCATGTAGCTCACAGACTTATTTAAGTTGTGCTTTACATTCAGACAAATTTGGTAAAATGACACCAATTAAATTCTCTATTAATATTAATGCATCTTACAATCTTGCCGTTTCAAACAAAGAATCAAGCTCTCAAAGTGAAAAGGCGGAAACTCCCCCATGATAACAATAATTCACTTCTTAATTATGGTATGCATTATGTTATCCAAACAGGAAATAAGATGTGCTTTATCATCTGCAATCGATGACTGAGGGTCACAATGCTTTGTAGGTGTGTATGGTATTTTGTGGAAACATGAACATGACACTAGCCAACATCAATGCTGAAGCCCCTCTAAGCAGAAATGATAAAATGCAAACTTACTAAAGACTTAAACATTTTACATTGTATTGCATTTTTTACAATGTATACTTTTTTGGTCAGCACTAAAGGATTCTAACAATTAAATAAATGAATTAATTCACTGTTAATTACTAATAAAATGATATTAGTGTTGAAATATTATCAATAATTTAGACTACTGTAACAAATATATACACTGTTAAAGTTGTAGAAAACTGTTAAAAAGAAGAGAGAAAAATGTTAACATGAGTATTGCTATTAGAGTTAGCTTCTTTGGATGGGAAAGTGAAAGATATTGAACAATTAAGAGGAACACAAAAGGGCAGATGTACCAGAACAGACCTTTCTGGATGTCGAAACATGACAACAGAAGCATTCAAACTATGACACAGTTTCAAGTTTCCAAGATTTAGCTGGCCCATTTTATATACTATGGTAGCGAAGGACCTTAACTTTATTTGTTCATATCCAGAAAGGTCTATGGTAACTTCAGACCAGGTAACTTGCACACAAAGACTACAGCAATTCAAGTACCTTACCAATGACTTGAATGTAAAATCTTTTGAAATCATAGGCTCCAGTGGATGATGAGGCATTACATATGTACCAGCCACTGTCAGAAACTGCAGCATTTGATATGTTTAGAAATGAGCTGTTACTGACAATGTCTCCTGTAGCCTCCTTTATCCATTCTATAACTAGGGTTGGGAATCCATCTGCCTCACAGTTAAATCCATAACTTTGTCCAACAGTGAGTGTTTGATTATCTAGGCCTGATGTTATATTTGGGTCAACTAATGAAAAAAAGTGGAACTTAGTTGTGTAAGTCAAAAAATCCATTTTGGTCATATTATATTTAACAATTCATGTGACAATATATCTGTCTGCATAAATAACTTTGAAAAACTGAAAAACAGTGCAATAATACAGGGTGACTCCCCCCAAAAAAATTATATATATATATAATTAAAATAAATAAACAAGAGACATGCAATAACCCCATAGTTCGTGGCTAAAAATTTTTGCCATGAATTCCCGAATGATCAAGAATTGCAAGAACTGACTACGATTATATATAAATATGTTAAGAACTTCACAAACTGATTATGATTCAACCACGAATCCTGAAATTTTCAATTCCTGGCAATTCGTGGGATTCGTGGTCTGTGTGAAATAGGGGCATCAAAGTTTTTGCCACTAATTCCTGTTGGTCAAGAAGTGCAAGAACTGACTACGAATATATATGAATCTGTTAAGAACTCCACAAACTGATTATGATTCAACCACGAATCCTGAAATTTGTCAATTCATGGCCATTCGTGGGATTCGTGGTCTGTGTGAAATAGGGGCATAAAGGAAGAAGTCCTATTGGCATGTTGCCTATAGCCAGATTTTTAGTTTGAATAGGAAAGTGAGAGAAAAGTACCACAAATCAGGATTCTCCTCATGAAGTCAGGAGTGTTGACTGGTCTGTTTATCTTAAGAACTAGACAGCAAATCTGACAAATACACAGACAACATACAGGAAACAAGGCAGCAAAGCTGTCAAATGTTCAGACATAACACATAAAAAGTGCACAAATTGGCCAATTCTGATGCACTGTAACATAATGCGTTAAAGAAGCATACCATTATATACTACAGGTAACAAGGACACTGAAAAACTAGTAAGTAATTCAATTCCATGTGATATAATTAAAAGCCACAGAAAATGCTAATGTATGAAAAATAAAAATTTCACACATAAAAAACATAATAATTACCGTAAAGGTAAACTGATAATACTGATTTTCGAAAACAACCTGACTCTTCAGTAAAAAAAAAAAAACACTCAGTAAACTAGAGGATCAGAGAGGTGATACCGCCTCCG
>NW_019773888.1:0-36399 GCF_001039355.2 Lingula anatina | reverse complement strand
GAAGGGTAACGATAACTTATCGTTACCCTTCACAATTAAAATTAGTGCTTGGGCAACAACCACAATATCGGCAGTCATATAATTTAAAACATTTCATCAGTTTTATTGAATGAACGGTGTAAATACATTTGAAAGCCACAAGTCAAGTTAAGGAAGTAAATATGTAATGTGATTATTCGTGTGCAATGAGAACGACTGTCATTTCGCACTGCGAAAACAGAAAACCGCATCCATTGGAATGCTTTTAATGACGAGCATGTTGTGTTTTAAAAATAAAATCAAACTTTAGTTTAGATTTTTACGAATTTAAATCAACTGACATTGCTCCAGGTACACTCTCCGAAAACAAGCGTCGCGATGTGGAGAAAGAAATCGCTACATTATGGACCATATTCGATGAGAACGATAGTTGGTATCTTGACGAAAATATCATGAGTCATCCACAGTATCCCGGTTTTTTGCCAGACAAGACTGACGCAGAATTCCTAGAAAGCAACAGATTCCATCGTATGTAACTTATTTTTTCCTTGTTTTTTATTTTATTCATTTCATTTGTTTATGTGACCCTAATACCTTAGGAATTCTACGAATAACATGATGATAGACAATTTATTTACCTTTCTTTCTTCTTCGCCTCCTTTGTTTACCCGGTAGATTTGTCCCTACGGGACTTTCCTATAGAACCTTACGGGACTCCGTAAGAAACCTACAGGTCTATATAGGAATTAAATCAGTCCATGGGACGTTCTATAAGTTCCCTATGTAAAAAATGTCTTTTAGGGTCCTATATGATTTTGGACCAATTTTCTTTGAATTGGGGGTTTACAGGGCGCTATAGAAAAAAAAAAATCGTAAGAGTGTGTAAATTTTTCTGTTTATGTTTGGCTCCTGAGCGATGATGTTGATTATTTAACAATGTATCTGAATAATTTCATGTTGTCTTTTCCATGATGAAGCTATCAACGGGCTTATCACGGCCAGAGACCCAGGGTTTAATATGAAGGAATGCGACCTCGTGGCCTGGTATTTCATTAGCTTCGGGGGTCGCGTGGACATCCACACGGTGCACTTTCACGCGAACTCGTACATCTGGAACACAGAGAGTGCGCACAGAGGAGATACGCTTGAGGTAATATTTTCGGATTTGTCTGCATAAATTTTCCGGTATAGCAAGAATCATAGCCCGCTTAGAACCGCAGTCCGTTTCTATATTATTCATCACAAGTGACTTTAGTCTGATTTGTCCCATACTGACTCAGACACTTCTCTCTAACCATATCCTGTGCTAATGCATTATGGGATCTTGGACTTCCTTTACTTAAGACTACCATTCCTGCAAAACCGTAAGCAATTGCAAAAAAGGTATTTGGCCATTCTCTAAAGTGAAAAGCTGGTAATTGCCTTTGCTCAATATTCCTTGAAAAAATTGTTCGATGCTGATCTACAAAATCACATAATACATTTGTGTAAACCGTTGTTCCAAGGCGCAATTCTTTCCTATATTTTGTTTTTATTTATGATTTTAAAATAGTGAATTCCACATTGCATGCTCTGTTACTCCTAAATTATTCAGTAGTGAGAGTAGAAACGTTTATTAATACTGTGAACATTTGTTCACCACGTGTTTTATTGTGGGGACTTAATATTTTACGCAACAACTACTGTCTTCGCAAAGCTGTGCATTTTCGACTGTCAGATGTATAGATCGATATTCGGTACATTTGTGTACGCGTACACACACACAAGCGCACACACACACACACACACACACACACACTGAGGGACACATAGAAGGATGAAGAGAGAGAGAGAGAGAAAGAGAGAGAGATTTTCCAAGGCATTGACGTTCAGTATTTGGTGTGGCAGCATCAGGAGAATGGAATCTACTGCCTTTGCTATTCCGTCTTACAAACCATTGTTTTAAGAAGGAACTCAAGACTGATCTTTTAAAGACGTTTTATAAATGTTTTTTTTTTAAATATTTTCTAAATATTTTATTCAAAAGCCCCCCTCAAGTGTAATATTTTAAATATTCTGTATAAGAATTTTAGACTTATAATATAATTTATCTCCAAAAATTAATGTATTATTCTGTAAATTGAAGTCTGCAGACATGAAAGTTTATATTATTATTATTATTATTATTATTATTAATACAAGGCACTCTCCCATTTTTACAGGTATTTCCCGGTATATTTGAAGTTGCCACAATGTTGGCAGACGACCCGGGCTCATGGCTGATGCACTGTCACGTGGACGACCACGTGGGCGCTGGCATGATTACCCAGTATTTAGTCGAGAAATCAGAAGATCCTGTGCAATGCTCCAGTGTGGATGATGAAGATGCATAACGAGAGACCATTACAGCAACAAGGGCCTTTTTAACAAAAACATTCGTACGAAAATTTGTGGAAGCTTTCAGATAGAATTCGGTTCAAGATTAGTTCATAGTAATTTAAGGGAATAAAGCAAATGGAACCATGCAGTATTAGTACATTTAAATTAAAATTGGACTGGTCTGATTTAACGTGGAATACAGTAGAATTAAATGCACAAACCATTAACGACCTAGTTTCTTTGTGAAACAGGCAATTCATCCTTTCTCGAGGGGTCCGGAGGCCAGAGGGACAGTTTCCTATCCACACCCCCTCAATCAAAATGGAGAAGTAATATCTGATACAGCTGGGCATGCGCATGAAGTGGTATCAATAATGTTCTCTTGCTTGAGGTCAGAAACTAAGAATATGCATGCACATATATTTATATAACATAATAATATGGTTAATTATCACAAAAATGTCTACTCCGTGTTTATCAATTTAAATGAAGGTAGTTTATTTAGTTGACATGGGCTTTACAGCTCTGAATACAATACGGGGATTGGAACCGCGCGTACCTAATTATAATTTATAAATAAAACGATTAAATCCTTGCAACAGGCTAAATTTGTTTATATACTGAAAGGTTCGAACTTACAATATTTTATAAAAGTTAAGAGGCATTTTTTCACAGATATACAACTTAGAACCCATTGTTAAAATAATGGAGGATATTAAGGTGAAAAGTAACACCAGTCAATAGTGTACCACAGTAGATAAACTTTAAAATGTACCTTATCACCGCAAAATCACCGCAAGTGGTGTATTTGTCAACAATAAAGTTTCGTCTTCAAACTTTGTTTTCACTTTTTAGTTCCTTTAAACTTAAAAAATTGGTTGGTTTAGCAGATCTAAATGTAAGTACTTTTCAGGTACTAGTATACCAGAAATAACAGATGAAGTTGCCTTGTTGGAAGTATATGACACTCCTCGGCGTGGTCTCATATTTGTGCCTATATAAGCAGAGACATGAAATTGACATCGTGACAAGCTTAGGACTAAAAAACGAAGCAATATTCATGGATGGCAATTAAGTATGAACATGATATGCAACAGTAGATGATTGAACAAATCGATATAAATGTGTAGAATACTTCTGTCGAATGCATAAAGATCTAATCGTAAAAAATATCAACCCTTCAAATACTACTGTTAAATGATGTGAATTACAAAAAGAAAATTTACTGGAAGGTCAGCCCCTCTGTTAAAATAATTATCTCTCGAATTTTAGCATGTAAATTATTTTGAAAGAAACCAGTAGTCTGAGGCTACAGAGGAGTACATGTGGGTTTACAAGACCAACGTGATAATCGCTCAAGTGTACCTTACGCGAGGACATTGCATGACCCCACGTAATGTGTCGCTGATAGAGAAGTTATTTAATTTCTATGAGTTGTTTACAATGTATTAATTGTGAAATATGGCTATCATACAAACATTTGGTATCCCTTTAACTGCTAATGCACCTAAAACATTGACTTTATAACGCGAAAGACTACAGAGTTGAATTTCAAATCTGAAATTAGTCCACTGAGGAGAAATAACCTAAACTAAATTCCTAATACCATATAACAGTAACCCGTTTACTTAATGATATAAATCTATGACTGATAAAAATGAAACGGGACCGGTTTATCTTCTATATCCAAACGATCAGTTATGCCAACGTCCTACGACGGGTGACGATTCTGGAAGGAAAGACGCCCCCTTTCACACACACACACACACACACACACACACACACATCACTACGACACAGAAACGGACCGGATAATGAACTTTTGAAATCAGTGGAAAGACAAAAAAAATGCATGGCATAAAAGAACCATCGAGCAACAGGGGCGGCTCCAGAGGTGTTTTTGACAGTTTTCCAAATTTTTTGGTCAATCCTTAATTTTTTGACCGTCTTCCGACAGAAAAATTACATGCCTGTCAATATAAACTTGAAAATCTGACGGTCTTCCAGAAGACCCAGAAGACGGCTTCAATCCGTCCCTGAGTAAGGCGACTTATTCCGGCTACCCTCTCAGGTTTGCCTGGTAGGAGTTGGGTGAACTGGACACCCAAACAGAAAAAAAAAAAAAAAAAAAAAAAACTGGATCTGCTAAGGATCTGTGGATCATTCCAGAGCATTGTATAATGACATGTAATAAGTTGAGAATTGTATAAATGTTATAAGTGAAAGGTGGTAAAAGCCATTTACTTTTTGGCTATAATTATAATTGAATACATATATATGGAAAAATATATCTTATAATGAGTCTTCTATATAAAATATGAAATTAGATGCATTAACTACCATTTAAACTGAGTTATTATCATGATAATGAGTATTATTCCTTTGTTGTTGTTGTGAATGTATCTCACCAGAATATGATAAAGTTTTAATTCTCATGAAAATATAAAATTTATACTGACTTCATAATAATTCCGCCGGGTATAAGGGACTCCAATCCGACTACAGAAACTTCTAGATCCGGTTTAGGATTCCGGGCTTGGGTTTTAGCCTGGTGAGAAAATCAACTCGACATCACAGCTTAGTTAAAAAAAATCAAAACTCTTTTTAATTCCCAGGACGTTGCCTGTTTTTATACAAGACATCGGCGTGACAGCCCTGTGATTGTACAGTATCTAAGTTAGACAATTAAGTCTAGATAAAATTAGTTAAGTGCAATAACTGCACAGACGTTAAATAAAACCAATTAAAGTTAGATAAGAGCAATTACCATGCTAATACGAGCCGCGTGCCCATGCCCACGACTTCATTAAAATCAGTAAACATGTCTGGGAAATATTTTGTGGTCTGCACAATGTGCATAATGTCTGGGGAGTTGAAGGAATTGAGAAATGAAACTCGGGGGTGAATCTGAGGGGAAGAAGACATGAAGGCAACGGCGGAAAGAAACCAGCATTGCTAAATCACGGTGCTCATATATCCCATTATTTGAAGTCCATATGTCCGTAGTAAAAATTCTCCAGTGCAGAGAGAAAAATCGGTGTAAGTAATGACTGTACATCGACGCACCGTTGCAGACCATAAACCCCGTCATCTATTACACCAAATAAATTTTAATTAAATTAATGACAAGTCAGGACCAATGAAAATACCCAGATAGTCCGCCACAGTTTTTCCCTTTAGTTCGTGGTTGATACACGCCAGTATTGTTTTTGTCTTCGGGGAGAACTGAATGGAGCGAACCGTAAAGAAGCACCCCACTAAAATGTAAGTGAATTAACAATCTTGGTTTTTTTATAACATCATTCAAAGGATTATCCATAAACGCGGGTGCTGATTAAATAGTTGATAATTTTTCTTCAGTGCACAATGTCGACTTTGTCGTCTTCTTTTATTCAAAGCAGAGGATCATTTTCTACCATTAATTATTGAAAGGTTTTTCCTCGATCATGGCAAAATGATTATTTCGTGCCTTTGCCTTTAGTAGTCTTTAAATGTGATTCGAGTCTCGAATTTTTAAACTGTTTATTGATGAAAAGTTAAGCAAAGAAATACGTAACAAGACTGGCTTGTTTCGAAACTTCAGTATCCTAGCATGTGCACACGTGTGTGTGCAAATATGCGTGTGTGCGTGTGTGTGTGGGGGGGGGGGGGAGGGTTGTGTGCCTGTGAGCAGAATATTCAGGTTTCCCAATGTTCACATGTTCACAACAGTTTTGAAATCGTCAATGCTGTCGCAGTATAGAACTTTAAAATAATAATATGAAAAAATGGAGTTTCATCTCATGGGGAAAAGTTTTAAAGTCGAACAAAAATACTGCAACGAATCAGAAAAAAATGAGGTATTTGTGCTTGAAAGAGAGAAAAAACTTTTCCGTTTTAAAATAAAAACTACTAGAGTTTTATCTTAAGTAAAAAATGGGCATTCGATGAACAGTCAAATCCTGCTGTTTTCTCGAAAGAACTTGTTTTAAGTGGCTACATCACTTTTTGATCAACTTATTATTATTATTATTATTATTATTATTATTATTATTCAAGCCCTTTTTTTTTGTGTTTTTAATCAATATGATGCTGTGCACGACTTCACATTCCTGGCAAAACGACCTTGCTGTCAACTGTAACACTATGATGTACCCCACCAAAGGTTGATGCTGATACTTATTCCATTATTCATACCAATTGCAATTACTAGTCCGCAGAGCCCCAAATCACACCATGTGCGCATGCGAGCATTATTTTATTTAATAAAACAAGTTTACTTAAGTGTAAGAACGTATACTTTAAATAAAGTTAATCATTAACGTATAAGAAAATACTTTAATGAATATTCATTTTAAGCATTATTCTTTGGTTGCCCTGAGTAATTTAATTTTTCTAGTCGTGAAATATATGTCGTATATCGCTGTCAATACAATAAGGGGCATCATCAGCGGTGTTGTGTAGTGAGGATATGTCACTGCTTTTCTTCAATTAATATATCTGAAGGTGAATGAATAAAACTACTGTAACTGCTATAATCTTTGTAATTTCCTTTTTACACCAGATGTTCTGCACAAAACATTTACATAGCTGTCAAATTCCATGAAGCGTTAACGTTGGAGAGTTAAACGTGAGGTGGCTCATGTAGCTACATCTCAACCTTAACCGGTGGGACACATTATAAGCATGTAATTAATAGACTAAGACACCGTTAACTGCCGGTAAAAGGCGTTTATGGACCGTGATACATAAAATACAACTTATTTTTACTACAACCGCAATACCAATGTGAACTTTGCCCAGCGTTGAAACATTTGATGTGAAGTGGGCCTAAATTGGCCAATTAGTTCAAATGTATGAACCATGCTTGTTTAATTTTGTCATAGTTACTGTGGGAGACTCTCGCATAACTTGAGGACAGGACTGCATGTCACCTGGTAGGGCCAGAACAAAATTTTATTGAAATTGTTAAAATATGCGTGGGGTCAGATTAACGCAAGAAATTTCACCAGGGTCGAAGTTTTTGTCCTTAGGGCCATTAGACAAGAGAACCCATGACCTAAAGCTGGCTTTAAAACTTTTATATAAAATCATTTTGTCTTCATTTATCAAAGATAGGAGGTGATAGTTGCTCATTTATATTGACATTGAGCCTTTAAAAAGTAAAGTGATGACTGACGTTTTTCATGGGTTTAAATTATTTTGTATTGAAATGAAGAACAATTTTCGGTGGAAGTGTCTCTGTTAAATAAATTGAATCCTTGCACGCACGTATTAGAAAAACAAATTTATAGAGAGTTCATTTTTAGCACTTTTCCTTGTTGGCCTTGAGTAATTAAATTTTTCCAATCTTGACAAATGATCAACATAGAGCCTGGATATATTTTAAGCAAACTGCTCAAACTGGTTGTTTGAAAGCAAAGAAACGCGCCAACTGTTTAAGGGAATTAAGGTGGTATGCCTCGTTGTCCTCCTAAGAATGGGTTACTTATACTAGTATTGGGGAAGACATATCATTCGTTGTCAAGGCAACATGAAGTAGCATATGGCTCGTCTCTACCCCAGGTCAGCTGAGGATGACGTCATTTCATGGAAAAAAAAACAGTCCAGAAAGGTGAACAGCCAGTGGATGACCAGAGGAATTTTTATGGATTTGTTCTGGAGTGTAGCATGTGACTATTTGTTATGATGATTTTGATACTTACAGAAATCTTATGTGGATTTGATACATTCCTCTATTACAATGAATGACGCATCTAACGCGTTTTTAACAAGCATCCTTCAAAGCTTTTACTTTAGCAAGGAGCACTGGCGTATCCGTCTTGGTTGACTATCACAAGCCGACAGCAAGATTAAACTAGTCCTTGACATTCTTGTGTATAAACGTGACCGCTCTCGTATAACTAGTTCAATCAGGGAAACGTCCATATCCCAGACATACAGCACTCAGGGCCCAGTTTCACCAACACTGGATAGCATTATCCTATGGATAACACTATCCACTGGATAGAATTGTTATCCTCTACAAAGTTATCATGAGAATAGCAGCCATTTTTCACCACCGGGTAGTTACGTCAGAGACAAAAATAAGTATTTAGTGTTTAGAAAACATTACTTAACCCACAGGATAACAATTCCATCTAATGGATAATGTTATACGGAGGACAGCGCTGTCCACTGTTGATGAAACTGGGCCCTGACTGTTTGATTTGTTATGATACAATTATTTTCAAGACAAATATATTAGAAACCATGCAAAACACATCTATCTATCTATCTAGCTATCTTTTTGATTGTTTTCTCAAATGTTTCAGGAATTTAGTGGGAATGGTAATGGCAGTGGCATTAATTAGCGAAGTTGCACATGCAAATATTTATAACCAGCAACCGTGGTCTCCAAACGTAGCGGGGAACTCGGGCAATTTCTTCTTCAATGCGGGAGCGGCGCAGGTCCCCAACTTCATGTCGCCGTGCGTTAGTGGAAGCAGTTCCTCGTGCAGCAACCCCGGTCCTAACACTGGTGGCTTGCCCTCCTGGATATTTGCCTCACCCAACTCCCCCTCGACCTCGGCCCCACGCTCAGGGCAGGCACCGCCATCTAGTGGAGCATGTGGGATATTCCCTTGGTTATGTCATGGTACCAATCCGCCGCCATCCTCAGGACCAAACGTGGCACCGCCGCCGTCTACAGTAGCGCCTCCGCCGCCGCCAAGTTTTTGCCAGCAAAACCCGTGGAGGTGCGCTGGATCTACGCCGCCGGCGGCAAGTGCGACAACCACCCGCCATATATGCCAGCAGTACACTTGGATGTGTCCTGGCCAAACTGCTGCCCCTCCACCAACAACCATAGGTAGGAAAAACATTTAAGGGACGATTCCCAGACCCTATCGTGCTAACTGTGGATCGATCTATCTCCAAGGGGATTCTCGCTAAATTGCAATCACCTTTAGCTGTTAATATGGCTGTCCTCTTATCCATTATAATCCTCGCCGATTCTTAGACAAGTTCGCTTATTCCTATTGATTACGTCTCATACGTACTGCACTTGTTTTTAAATCCTCATTTGTACATGCACATGATTAGTCAATATAGACGCGCTAAAATCGGTGCCCAAACACCTCTTCATATTATTCCTAGTATCGTTAACAAATTTGCTGGACATAATAGATAATAAGATGAAGACTATATGCGTTGCCCAGGAACACTATTAACAAATATCATTATGCAAAACACAGTTGAAGTGATGCGTTTCCAATAAATGATTTTCATTACAGCAATTGCTCCGTCGACAGTGGTGTCACCTACAGTCAATTCGCTGTGTGCTATAATTCCATGGATGTGTCCGTCACAGACGCAGTCTCCCCGGCCTACAACAACTACACCTCCATCCCAAGGTATGCATGAGCCTGGACATAACACACACGCGAACGTGCGCACACATATGCATCCATACACGTCATGCATGAACACTTCTGACATGTCACTTTCAGAGTTTTTAACTTACTGAAAGTTTCCATTTTAAAATGGACCTTTCTATTTCAAATAATATTGAACCCAATAATCGATTTGAAACTTTACATCCACTATACAAATTTACCTTTTTGTAACAGGAAGGTATCTGATAGGATATATTAAATTAAACACATCGGTATATTGATTGAGCCGTTCTACCTCATCCATTTTTGCTTTAATAATACTTTTTTTCCAAGTCAGTATGTTTCAAAGGATGGGGTATTTCAATAACGTCATCTTCGAATACATGGCATTGTTAACTTACATTGGTTCCGGAGAAAGCACTGACATTGGTATATTCCACTTTCAGCTCCGGGTGGTGCCGCATGGAATCCATGGTGCTGGTTGTCCCCAGGGCTGTGCTCAACACTCGGTGCCACGCCCCCTCCAACAACTGCCGCCCCGCCCCCAACAACAGCAGGTGATACCCATACCTCATGCTTACTTTGGCACCGTGTCATAATTATACGGATGTACTTCATAAAAATACAAGCAAACTAATTTTCATTGGGATAAAAACAGGCAATAGTACATCATCGTCAGTTATTTTTCTTAAGGCAAACAGACAAAAATGTATGGCAATTGGAAAAGTTTTTTTGCTTGATCACACATGTAAAATTGAAATCTTTGTAAATGGTAATAGGTTTGAGTGGAAAGAAAGACTCCATGTCAGTTATTAAATTTAGTTTAATTGGCAAAAGCCAATAGTGTGTGTACTGGAATCGCGATCAAAACCCGTTTATAGTAACCTACATAACCGCACCCCGCCCGCGGTTGTCGTTTGAAATGCAAAGTATAGCAGTCCAGAAGTCCGCTTTACGTACAAAATATTTGATCGCCATTTTTTCCAGGTGATAATCCCCTGTGTGCGTTTTCGCCAATGTTCTGTCCGAAGGGGAACCCTCCCTCCGCTGCTGCTCCTAACACCGGTACACCCAAGCTAGATTTTTTAAGTTTCAGTTTTTACAA
The DNA here is from genome assembly GCF_001039355.2 of Lingula anatina. The sequence continues at coordinate 25,602 of NW_019773888.1, read as the reverse complement.
ATAAAACGTAATTAAAGTGAGGTATAGGCAAGAAACGCAGTTTGTAATTGCTAAATATATATATTGCAATTTATTATATATCAAATACTACTTTGATCACAGCTTAAGTCATTTATAAATGTTAGCAATATACGGATGTTGTACGTGTTTTGAAATCTGTCATTCGTTTTCAGGAGCCTTTCCATCTGGTGTACAAGCCAGCGGTAAGCATGTTTGTATGAAGACACTTGTTCATTTTGATGTGTGCGATACAACATAATAAAATTTGTAATTGTCTGATGCATATACTGTCCATTTTATGAGTTTTTGGAGTTTTTGTAATAAAAACACGTGAACCATTATCAGGACAATGACAATTTTAACTTTTATACATGTACATTGATTATTATTATTTTTTTTTACATAACTTTTTGCACCTGTGTGTGTGTGCACTCATTAGCAGACAGTACAGCTATTGAAAGACCGAAGAAATTGTCCCGGTGTGACTGAAATGGTAGTCTGGACTCCCATATGATTAGTATAGGTTAGGGTTAGTTGGAGTATTAGGATTGGTATATGGGACGAATGTCACCTGTACAAAGTAATGGGAAACGGCTACGGTTCCTAGCGGACTACCACTCCTGTAACATCGGTTCACTCTTGCAAAAAGAATATTCAATTTTGACAAATAAACGTTTTAATTCTCTTTCATATTTCATTAACCTAAAATTAAAGAAAACATCAGTGATTGACAGACTGTGTATGTGTTGGGATGAAATGGAATCTTTGAGCCCCGGACTATTCATTCAAAGGCCTTGGATGATGCCGTCGTCCATCTATGTTTTATAGGCCAATACTTTTCGTCAAATTTTCCTTACAAAAACAAGTTTTTATACGAGGTGAACTTTACGTTTATTTGGAGAAAACCCCACCCACACTTATTTGAAAAATAAATTCATATCTGTTGTGCTTTTCTCAGGTGCCAAAATCCGCTATTACTATGTAGCAGTCAAGGAGATAGACTGGGACTTCGCCCCGCTGGGAAATCAAGTACACAGTCGTCTAGACAGGTATATGATCTTTGGACTTTTAACCCTGCTCGTTGACTTCTATGTTTTGTCTTAAGTTTGAAATGATACGATTATGATTATCTAAAGGATGGATTTTAAAGTTACATCTATATATCATTACACACATTATAAGCACGCATGGCTGATAAATGGTGGATCTAACTTTACTTGTGTATAACTCTCATTATTTAGTCGTCAAGTCAATGATAACTGTTATGTCATCTTGTCTAGAATTCAAGAAAAAACTTTATCATGCTCAACAGGGATTAACGCAAAATGTGGCAATTATTTATTGTGTCATATGACTTCATTTACACGTGCTTTCAGTTATGCCGCCAAGTACCTTGATAATTCTGATCCAAACAGTTTCGGGAAGGTGTTCAAGAAAGCCGTATACAGGGAATACACAGACGATACCTTCACACAGGAGAAGCCGCAGCCGAGCCATCTCGGTACGTTTACTATGTTGTGCATCGTGTGCAAAGCAGAGGGTGGAGGGGTGGTGGAGGGAATTAGGGGATATTATACCAGGGGCGGATCCAGGATTATCTGAAGGGGAGGTCCGGAACGACAGGCCTCGGATGCGAAGCTGAGCATCGCCCCCTTGGTGTGGAGTTCGGGGCCTGCTCAAGGGCTCCGAATTTTTTTGTATTTTGGAGAGCAAACTATGCCCTTTAGTACGGCTTAGCACCTATGAATTAGCTAGTCAAATTTCTAATTTTAAGAGTGGGAATGTTGGTGTGATCTATTCGTCAGAAACTGAAGCTGGGGGGAGGGGGGGGGGGGCTCAGGACACCCCTGAACCCCCTCTACATCCGCCACTGTCTTACAGTAGTAGTTGAGAAAGTGGTGATTGTGGTTCATAATTATACTAGGACGAGATGGTTTAACATATATTTAAAAAAATTGTCACAAGGCCCCTGTACATTATTATTATTATTATTATTATTATTATTATTATTATTATTATTATTATAACACACTGTAATTAAAAAAAAAAAGCTTTTTAATTAAATCTTATTTTTTTGTCGTTTAAGGTCTACTGGGTCCTACTATTCGTGGAAATATCGGCGAGATCATGCGGATCAAATTTAGAAATATGGCCACTCGGCCCTACACCGTCCATCCCCACGGCGCCGCCTATGTGAAAAAACACGAAGGTATGCACATGTATAAAGCCGCATTCAAATCAATGGACTAACCAGTTTGAGGGTCAAATATGCTGACCATATGGTGCCGGTTAATTTGCTAATAGACATTAAATAGATTCCCAGTGTAGTGGGGACGTATTCAAGAGGGTCGGCCATATTTGACCCTCGGATTAGTTATTCCACTGTTCCACAGCCTAAAACCAAAAGAAAGCTTCATCTTGTGTAAATCCTTAGAATGCCTTTTTCTCGATGACCAAAAGCAATAACAGTTAGAACGCTAAATAATTACACCATAACTTTCTCTTGGGACTCAGAATTGATCATGCCGTAAAACACCGGTCGTAATATGGTAAGCCAGCAATTATCAGAATTTAACCCTGTGTACAATTTATGGTATATGATTTGTAAATTATATATATATCCGTAACATTTTTATTCCATTTTAACAGAATTTTGGAGGCTTCTAAATGTTCATAGTTAATTTTTAATTTTGATGTGAACTTACATACTTTTACAACTTGAACTGTTGGGTACCAATGATTTTCATAAAAGTTATTACTGCATTATTATTTAAACATTATTACCACTAGGGGCGCTGTATACGGACGGTACGTCAGGAGATGACAAACTGGACGACATGGTCAATCCAGGACAAACAATCACACTGGACTGGCTGCTGTCTAAGGAGCACAGGGGTGCTCCCGCCACGGGGGATCCCAACTGTCTTCCCTGGACCTATCACGGTCACTTGAACCCCATTGCCGACGTGCAATCGGGGCTGATGGGCATCTTGTTGATATGTAAAGAAGGTAACTGTCATTTGCCGTTTATCTGTGCTTCTTTTTTTTTTACTTGTTTATAAAAGTACTTCTGTTTTGTACAGGGTTTTTGGGAGAGAGAAAAAAAACTTTAAAAAGTCTAGTGGTGTTTTTATTCATTTATCAATTTACTTTCAGTCAAATATTTGTGAATGTTTGTCATGGTTTTTATGTATTGTCATATATTTTGGGAAATCATTTAAGGCACCCTGGACGAGGATAACGTACGGCGTGACGTGGACAAGGAGTTCATATTGCTATCACACATCATTGACGAGTCGATGAGCTGGTATTTTCAGGAGAATGTGGCCAGGCAAGTAAACAACGATTTAAACATCTGTATGAAAACTGTTAAAACTCACTTAGGGCCTTTACTTTTAAATTTCTGTATGTGGTTTGGCACAATGCAGTGCGCAAGCTGATACTCGATGTGTACACGTCACTAATTGACGTCATATATGACGTCACTTGTTATCACATTCACATTTTTTTTGTTCTTGTGTTTTTTGCTACCTGTACATGGTTCCAAACTTTCTCAAACAGGGATGCCTGCGTTGCATGCCACGCGATGTGAAAACCTACACTTGTTATATTCACTTTAGCCACATAGTTCTCAGTATTCTTACTCATTTGCAGATTCGCACCTCATGCGGACCAGAATTCTCCATCGTTCGCCACCAAGTTCCACACCATCAACGGCTACATCTACGGGAACGTCCCTGGCTTGGAGGCTTGCTCTGGTGACAAAGTGGCGTGGTACATGATAGGATTGGGCAACGAAGACGATCTTCACCCCCTGACTATCAACGGTCAGGTACTGGAGTATAACCATCACAGGTAAGGAAGGGGGGGGGGGGGTAGGGAATAGGTTCGGGGGGGGGGGGGGAGGGNGTCGATCTAAATCTTAATCTCTGGATCGATCTAAATCTCTGGGAATGCACCCTAAAATAATCTCAATTTCTTTATATGTTACTTGCAATTTTTTTATCAGTAGGCAATATATTCCATAATTTTGGGATATTTTTAAAAGTCCCTTAACCATAGAATGTGCGTTTGCCCTTACCCACAATGCTTGCTGATCTCTTGATGGTGTAGAAATTGTTCCTATGATAGTAAAGATCAAGGTCACAAGAGAGTAGGTGTCAACTCACCCCACTGACAGGGAAGAAAACTTCCAGTCTAAATATGAAGTTAACGGACCCAAAAATAATTTCTTTGGGACATTTGGGGTATTTATCTCTCCAAATATTTACACTCTCAAATATGGAATAGCATGTTCAATTCTAAGCAAATTTTCCAACCAGACCTTATGGACTAGAAAGAGATACTTGGATTTCTGTTTGAATGGTGAGTTTTTTTCTTAATTTTCATTCTAGACGGTGGAGTGGGCTATCAACAAACCCGCACCTACACGTGGACCGTGCCTAATTCCTACGCACCTGAGCGTGCAGATTCAAAATGTATTACATATATGTATCACTCCGCCATTGACCCAGTTAGAGATGTGTTCTCAGGTCTGATTGGTCCTTTGGTTATTTGCAGACAAGGAGAACTGGCAAGGGTAAGTGTTCCGACAGCAGAGGCCGTTTTTGTACAAACGGCAAGATCCACGTTTCGATGCAAAAAAGATGCAGATAAGATACGTTCGTACCTAATATTATGTTCACGTAATTTAGAGACAAAGAACGGAGCATATATGAGCATATGTCAAAATGCCTGTGCAGATTTTCTAATATTTGTATATCGATTTCAGTTAATGATATGTTTTACCACTGCGCGCTAACAAACATGCATTTTATAAAGAAAAAAAAACTTTTGAATTACCATTCAGCGAGGCAATGAATTCACTCTGCTCTTCGCCAATTTCAACGAAAACCTGTCATGGCTACTAGACAAGAACGTCTTGGAGTTTGCCTCCCCTGCGGCTCCGAGCTCGCCCGGATTTGAAGAGTCAAATATCATGAGCAGTGAGTGTTTTCCACTACTGTTAAAAGTAAGGTCTTATTATAAATCACATTTCATATGAATACAGCCCGGAAAATTCGTTATAATGGTAGTTACATTCTATCAATAAATTTAACAGGGTATGTAATGGTCTGTGTGCAGGTGATGTGGTTAAGCAACTTACTTAAAAGATTATCCATTTTATCGATGATTTATTCATTAATACATCCACTTATCTTAAGAATCAGCCATCCACTTTATGTGCTTACCTTGAATATACGACAAACCTTGAGGACTTCCTCTCCAACTTTTTGGTTATAATTTTGATAAATAAAAAGGAACCAAAAATCCTTTTTTTTCTTATCTAGGCATCAACGGATACTCGTATGGCAACCTACCTAAACCAACTATGTGTTTAGGAGATGAAGTAACATGGCGTCTGCTTGCAATAGGAAACGTCATTGACATGCATATCCCTACCTTCAGTGGCAACACGTTCACGAGATTTGACGGGAATACGCGAGACTCCGTGACCCTGTTTCCCGGAACTACAGAGACACTCACTATGACAACCGTAAATAAAGGTAAATTGAAATGTTACTTGTAATTTAAAGTTCATTGTTTCAGACCTATTTTTATTAAAGTTTTAGTTAAGTTTTTTAAAAATAAAATTCATTAAAAACAATGAATAAGTTATTCAGGATGTAATTGTTGGGGTTAATGTTTGATATTGTTGCTGTCAAGGTACGAAAACAGCATACTATATATTCGACCCTTCAGTGTCAATTTACTTTTTATCCACTTAGACGAGATTCCAATGAGCATTTTGTTTATTAGTAGGTAGATTCCCAATATGCCCCAGTTTTTCATTAACTGCAACATATATATATATATATATATATATATATATATATATATATATATATATATATATATAATGTAAATATGCCGGATTCATATGGAATATATACCGGTATATATTACCCTTGGTTTATGTAGGCACATGGAGTATAATGGACGCAAGCGACGACAACAATGTGGCCGGAATGGTGGCGCTCTACAAGGTGGATCAGTGCAATTTTTTCTTTACTCCTCCTCTTGATAGCTCAGGGTCAGGTATGTTAAAGGCGTGTTTGGTATTATAGATTTAATATTTTACCAACTTCCGACTATAATTTCAATTCTAACACAGTCATTTTTTTAACAAAACTCGATATATGTCTTGAACACCTGTCTCGCTGAAAGTCGAAGTGTTTTGGCATATATCGCTTGGGTGACAGTGTATAATCTCGTAGGCCTTACTTATCTCTCATATCCGGCATATTTACATTGTGTTCCAGGCATCACTCATACGTACTATATAGCTGCGGTTGAGAGAATGTGGGAGTTTGCGCCTTGGAAATTTGACCTGATTGTCGGAGGAAGTATTACAGACCCTTCCAAGTAAGTTGTTTGTCATAATAATGATGGTCATAGTACAAGTAATAGCAGTGATGGTAATGACAATTTAATTGTGGTAAGAATGATGATGACTTGATATCACTGTTGATGTGGACGATAGTGGCAATACTTTTTATAATGGTAATAATGTTTTAACATAATTAAAATTACGTCAGTAATGATAATGGTAATTATGATCTTGAGAAAAATAATATCAAAAATAATAGCGATATATTTTGTTCAGTCTTATCTTCATATGAACAGTGTCGGTTGATGATAAATAATATATTTAACCTTTTTCGAAAGAATATACGCCCGTTCTAAATTAAACTCGACAAGGCCGATTTTTTCTGTTGCTTTAACTGAAATTAAAAGGAGAAAAACTGAACTCTGAGTTGTTCATATATTTAGTATGATGTACACGTTCGCTCGACCTGACTGGCCGTTCCTTGGTACCCGCTTTAAAAAAGCTCTCTACAGAGAGTTCACGGATGCCACCTTCACCGTGGAAAAGATTCGAAGTCCCGAGGAAGAACACCTGGGTATCATGGGGCCTTTCATAAAAGCAGAGGTCACAGATACCATCAAGGTTCGTTTCTTCACAATTTTCTGTTGTTTCAATCTTTTGTACCTCATGAAATATATTTACTTTAAAAATACGAGGGACCTTGGAAACGCACTTTCACGGGAGTTTGTAATATTGTTCCTGTATTAAATCAGTAACTATATATATGTACAGGTATTTTGCAAACGTTAAAGCAAAAGCAGAATGTTTTTAACATTTGATAAGTAATATGAGGTTTACATGCAATTCATTAATTCTGTCTTCACTTCAGACATTGACGCTGAAAATACATACAAATGTTAGCCTAAGGATTTTCTTTTCTTCTTCCTGTTTTAGGTCGTATTTAAAAACATGGCGTCGCGCCCGTACTCAATTCACCCCAACCTTGTGATGTATTCCAAGACAGATGAAGGCCACGCCTACAAAGATGGCGTCAATGAGGCAGCGGGGGTGCCACCTGGTGGAATAAAAACTTACACGTAAGCTTCATCACCCTGGTTTAACAAAAAGTTATGTCAATTCATTGGCTTAGTTGACTAGGATTTCCATACGAGTGCTGCAACACTGTTCCTGATAGGTTAAGGCGCGTGCAATTGACTATGTAACGTTGGTAACTAAGTTCGTAATCAGGGAAGCTGACTTATGTTTTTTTTTTCTCTGAAACGGTGGCCTGGTCTTAATCACACACACACACACACCCACACAGTATACAAAGTACTAGTAATTGCCAATGTTCTTTTAGATGGGAAGTACCGAAATCCTCTGGTCCTGGCAAAAACGACCCAAACTGCATCAGTTCTGCCTACCGTTCTGCCGTTAACTTGGAGAAAGACTTTGCTTCTGGTTTGGTTGGACCTATGGCTATTTGTAAGAAAGGTAATTGCTTAAATGTTATTTATTTATTTATTTATTTATTTATCTATATGTTACCACTCAGGGATGAAACACGTAAAAATACAAATTAATCAGTGCTGGGGCAACAGGCACACACTTGGCTGTCATATAATTTCAACCATTCCATCGGACTGATCTTATTAAACGGTATACCGGGGTACATTTATTTAAAAGCAATAAGTCAAATTAAGGAAGGAAATAAGTGACTGAACATGCAACTGGAACTTCCGGATATCACATTAACCGACCTTATTTGTGTGTCATAACAACAAGTATAGAAGACAGTATCCAGTGGCCGGTGGAATGCTATTTAATGGCGAGACTGTTGTGCTAAATCCAATCAAGATTTTGTTTTAATTTTGTCTCTAAATAAATTAACATTGCTACAGGTACACTTTCTGGTAACAAGCGTCGCGATGTGGAGAAAGAAATCGCTACATTATGGACCATATTCGATGAGAACGATAGTTGGTATCTTGACGAAAATATCATGAGTCATCCACAGTATCCCGGTTATTTGCCAGACAAGACTGATGCAGAATTCCAAGAAAGCAACAGATTCCACGGTATGTAATTATATATTTGTTTTTTCTATCTGTTTCCCCCCTTAATTTGAATTTAATTAAAACCACTCCGTTTGTTAATTTGACTCAAATGCTTTCAAGAATTCTACAAATTCCATGGTAATAGTCAATCTCTTTATGGCATAAGTGCTACAAGAACCTGTAGGATTTTGGAACAATTTTCTATTTAGTCGTATAGGATAATGTATTCCATGAAGGATTTTTTTATTTATGACTAGTTACATGTAGTTCCTGGGAGATGGTGTTGATTTTGTAGCAAAGCTTTCTGATTCAACGTTGTCTTTACCTCATCGTAGTTATCAACGGACATATTACCGCCAAAGACTCAGGGTTTAACATGAAAGAATGCGACCTCGTGGCCTGGTATTTCATTAGCTTCGGGGGTCGCGCAGACATCCACACGGTGCACTTTCACGCGCAGTCGTATATCTGGAACACGGAGAGCGCGCACAGAGGGGATACCCTTGAGGTAATACTTCGTATATGTTTACATAAAATGACCAGTGCAACAAGGATGGTAGTCCGCCTATTCGATCTGTGGCTCGTTTGTTATTAGATATTTTAGATATTCGGCCTTTATGCTGACCCAGCTGATACTGCAAACCTAGAATCACCTTTCCACAAATAATGGTGCATATGTACGGTTTACCCATTTCCATTGGCGGTGTGTGCATGCATACTTTCAGTAGCGCTTGAAAGCCATGGCTGCATGACCGGAAATAGCAGTGCACATATCTAGACCAGAATGCAACACGCATAACGTGGCGCATGTGCATCGTTATCTGTGGAAAAGTGCGTGTTCTTATGCTTTATATGGGATCTCAGACGATCTTTCACAGGACTACCATTCACGTCACACCGTTTAAATTTCAAGTAAACGTAAAGAGGCCAGATTTGAACTTACTGTATTTTGGTCATTATCTTAATGTATAGGCCTTTGCTCAAAATTCCTTGAATAAAAAGGTTCAGTACTTTTCTTTCAATCCTCATCTACAATATCACATAATACATTGTACGAAGACGCGTCCATTTTCCAACTGAACTCATCTGGTACCGAAAAAAATGTAATTCTCGGTTATTACTTAAATCAAACAGTGAGATTAGAAATTATTAAAATTATTATTATTATTATTATTATTATTAATCATAATTAAGGTGCTCTCCCATTTTACAGGTATTTCCCGGTATATTTGAAGTTGCCACAATGTTGGCAGACGACCCGGGCTTATGGTTGATGCACTGTCACGTGGACGACCACGTGGGCGCTGGCATGATTACTCAATTTTTTGTCGAGAAGTCAGCAGTTCCTGTGCAATGCTCAAGGGTGCATAACGCGAATAAATAACAAGAGGTCAATAGGCTTGGGCTCTGAGTTTTAGCTTGGGAAATTTGTGTAAGATTTTAGATTAAAATTTGATTGAATTCAGTTAAGATAATTCCATAGATATCAAATGAGAGTAGCGGGTAACTATGAAATATTTTAACAAGACTGTATAATACAACCGCTTGTGAGCAGAAACGAAGTGGCTGAAGAAGTGATTTTTTGTAAATAATAATCATATTTTTTACTTACTAAAATGTCTATCAATAAAATACTCATTTGGTTCACGGCCCTGAAGAAAATAGGCAGAGGCCAGTATATCTCTTTATAATTTAGGAACGAAACGATGGAATACTTGTATCCGTCTTTGTATGTTTATTTGAAGATTTAAAGGTTTGGATAAGCAATATTATATAAGACGTTGGAGGATAAACGAGAAGTCTACTGGAAAAAATTGTAAAACATCAAGATGGCAAGAAATAGCAGTCTGTTGTATAGCTATACCTGTAAACATACCTCACCTCAGCCTTAGTAGCGTGTTTGAAAACAACGAAGCTTCGTCTTTTACAATTTTTGTTTTCATTTTAATTTCTAAATGAACGGTTTAGCAGATCAAATACTCTCAGGTATACCAGGAATATCAGATGAAGCTGTCTTGGTGGATGTATTTTACCCTCGGCGAAGTCTCATTTTGGTACATATGTTAGCCGATACAGGAAACCGATATCGAGACTTATATTGATACCGAAAATTAAATATCCAAGACTTAACAAACTGATATTATAACTGAGATTATAACTTAGAACATGTTATTCCGCGGACTAACAGATCCGTGAATCAAATATGACCGTCCCACTTGAAAGCGTGCTGCATAGTCTCCTGAGAGACCCTGAATAGATGTCTCGCTGGGAGGCGAGTTTTCGAGAGTGTCGGCCATATTTGATCTCAGATGTGTTAGTCAGCGGATCAACTTCTGTTGTGAATGCAGCCTAAGAAGTTCTTTAAGACTCAAACAAATGGATGGCAAATATGAACATGATGTGCAACAGTCAGAGATGGTCTCAGCGGAGGTTTAATTGGCTAGGAATTTCAAAAAGTATTGTTTTTCCATATTGTTTGTTTTGTAGGAATACCTCTATTGAATGCAAATAAATATTTATCTGTTACAAAGCAAAGAGAAGAAATATTTTCTTGGGGATACATGGATTAGAGATGTTATTGGCAACTTATTTATTGGTCTCAGTTTATAATAGTGATTTCTTATCCGGTTTCATACATGTAGAACTAAGGTGAATCACCCTTCCTATCTGAATAATCTTAAAGTATTCACCTGTTGCTTGTTTGGGGTTAGCTTGATTTATTCTTCCACGCATATCCCACCCGTAGGATATGCGCATATCTCAATAAAACGGAGAGAACATATGTTACATATTTGCATTGCATTTTTATTGAAATTGCCAAGAAGTTTCGAGATACATGACGTGTGTCTTGGTAAGCTGCCATTTCATACCTGACCTTAAGGTCACGAATAAACAAAACCCGCCGTTATGTGACCTAGAATGTCGACTCAATTGAGCGAGTCCATTATTTCAGTTGTTAACAACATGTTGTGCTATAGAGCGTTAGACCTTTGTAGCAAAATCCAATAAACCTGGAAATTTTAACGCATTTCCTTTCGTTATAAAGGTATCAAAACCGTTGACAAATTATGAGTTTCGAAACCGAGTCCTTAAAATTCACTTGAGAGTGGCTATGCCGGTTCTGGAATTTCGTATTTTGCCTTTGGGACCTGAAACCTGTATAATTATGTTTTATTCAGCGTGGGTTGCTGAAACGTCAAAACTGCCAACGATGATGCCACGTGATCAAGAGTCCGCTTGGTTTTGAGATGGTTCTTAAATCTACTGGTCGGTGACAGCTCACTTATTCGCACTTTGTCACGAGTCAGGTACTCATTGAGAAGAGTAGATAGCGCAATTAAGACAGAACGCAGAAAAGACAGGCTCATCAACATATAGCCAGAAGTTTAGACCAAAAATAACTTTTTCGGTAAGTGTCCATTTTATAAATTTGGTACATGGTTTCACGGTTTTCTACAAATTGTGCTCAGTCGGAAGGTTTGCATGTAAATTATGGGTTATTTGTTAGCAAAATTCAAGTTTTATCCATAAATATCATAATTTTATTCATCTAAGTGTATTTTCTTTTAGTTCATATATGGATTGGTTATGTGTAGTGTATACAATGCTTGGACCATTATCTTTTTGTATGCGTATGTGGATATTTCTAATAACACATATGTAATAAATCTCTATTAAGACGCATTTTGCAGAGTATACGGGATGCGCAAGTTGTGTGGTATATGCCATATAATGATCGAACGTGCGATGCATACCTTCGAAATATTTCAAAAGTAACACTGATAGAGAAACAGTTATTTTGGAGTCCGTTGACACCCTAAACACAAAAAAGCATTATAATAATTAAAGAGTACTGCAAGCATCAAAGCCTGGTGTATGTCGGTCAACCCCGTTTTCCAATATAGCTATAGGCTGGCACAGAAAGAGTTTGGTGAAAAATATCGTGTGTAGTTATTCGTTTTTTCTTCTACAAAGCTTCCGTCTTTATAATTTGGCACTGACTTGATTTTTAAAACATATATATATATATATATATATATATATATATATATATATATATATATATATATATATATATATATATATATATGTTGATTACTAAACATTTTTTCATGCAAACTTCCTATAGTAAATTTTGTTTGTTGAAATTAGTTGAAGAAATTGTGAGGTAATGTCAGTAATGTTAACAAATGTAAAATTCATTTATATGGTAGGAGTATGTAGCCATGTATTTGCGTGTATGAAGTTCAAGTTAAATCTTAACGCACATGTCGGTAAAGCTTGGCTATCGGCAGTTCGATTTTTTTATTTCTTTTCCCATTTTTTAATTAACAATAGCGTTTTTTTCTTCACATTATATTTTATTAATAGTTTACGATATAGAAGCATAAAGACGAAAACTTATAATAAGGCTTAAATTATATGTATTAGGGTTCTTGTATTTCAAAACTACATAATGAAAGCTCGGTTAATTTAAATGATATCACATAGTATTACTATAGATAAGTATGTCATGAAATTGTTGCCACTGTGGTAAAATTATAAAATAGAAAATAACAAACATCGTTAAAAGTGCATTTTTTTTGGCATTATTTTCAGACACATCAGTTTGAATAAAAAACGTGGAGTTGTTGAAATCCATTTATTGGAATACGTACTGCCTCCAACGCGTTTTACTCATGTTCAAGAGGTGTCAATCGATAAAAGCTTTATTGTTTCAACATATTATTTTGATGAACATTTTGCTTCGGATTATATTAACGATTTTATTGCTTTATATCCCCGGGAACAGCAATGTTAACATAATTTAACTTTTTAATTTCTTAATCGAAATGGAATAACGTAACTTCAGAATTTCCCCATCGCTGAAATGCTAATGTTTTGTTTATCTATGGCGTCATCCTATTATGCCTGTAGCTGCAAATTCCTCATTTTGCCCAATTATACCATCCACGTATTGCTGGGCAGTGATACAAAGACACGTTACTCGGGCGAGGTTAAGACGATCATTTTTGTCTTAGTGCAACGGGCGTGAACAGGGAGAGTAAACCTGGGCTCCGTATCTCGAAAGGTTCGCTACGTTGCGCAAGTGCGCAAGCGTCTCGATTCCATAACTCCTCCATACTCGTCCCATATAATACATTGTAGCCTCTATTTGATATAGCGATTCGCAATACGCGATGCTTTCGAGATAAGGGTGCCTGGCGCAGGAATGCCAGGCGTATCCCAGCAAATTTACGCCCCGTTGATGCAACCGGGCCCAGGATCTTGGCTATCAAGTACACACGACAATTAAATGGTTTAGAGCAAAAATTATAGCAAAAATCTGTTACAAAGGATCGTAATCTTTACTCTTGTCAATTACTACACCAAGTTTGGTGATTTATCTGCAGCAATTACGTATTTATCCCACTAACCGATTGGCATCTACACCAAATTAGTTTTGTAAGAACAGAGTAAATCTAAAATATTTTGTTAGAAGGTGTTTTCTGAGGGAAAGTTTGATGCACTTGAAATCAATCTTCTCTAAATTACAGGGTATGTATCATTAATGTATTAGGTCAGAATTTAATCCAATGGATATTGCTCCTATGCTTTTGTGAGTGAGATTTTGAGAAATCTTGTTACTTTCTGTTAGACAGAAAGGCATATAGAAGGCCAGCCAAAGCCGATGAAATATACAAACTCCTTCCATCGAATAATGATATCCCATTTGATGCATTGGGAAAATAAACTTATCAACTTTTTACAAGTTCGAAGAGCATCTACCATACTGCCTAGTTACCTGATATAGCCCTGATTTAAAATGCCAATTTGTGAGCATTCTGTGAAAACAAACACTGCGTCCTCTACGTCACCAAACTTAGAGCAATTGCAGGTTTTCTTTCGTTGTGGTGTCAGGAGGATTTGGTGCTTCAGTACTTACCTTTGCGCCACTGGCTGTTGTCATTCTCTCCTCTCCCGTGGGTGGTATCCAGATGGTATTCTGAATACAGATTTCTTCTCTTCATTTTTACATATTTTAGCATGTGTCAATGCTGGTTGAAGACATTATACATTCTCACTGCGCAAATGCTGGTGTCAGATTGCAAAAGGTATCACGCCATGCTTATTGATACGTATAGAATATTTAACCGCTTTGTTCCAAGGTGACAAGGTTACAGATGTCAAGGACATACCGATAGCTAAAAACAGGGTATATGTTCCTTCATAATGCTCGTTTTTTCTCGGTATATTTAATAAATTCAGATTGTTTTGAAGTTATGCATACTCTATGCATACTCATTCTGAATGGTCCCTAAGAGATTTCACCCATGACGGTACAAATGAAAAATTTGGAACTAAAAAATATTTTTACAGAGCCTGGTTTTCTCAGAGGTTGTGGATAGGGTATAAGCATGCACAAGGGATACACCTGAGTAATATAAAATGATATTTTTAGACATCCAGGCATTTTTTCTTCGTTGATTTCGTAACACAATGCTTCAAATATAAATGTAAAATCATGGGTTACTGTCACTTTTATGTTAAAGGTTTGATTTTATCAACGATGTGGTCACTGCAATTCTATGCTGGAATAGTCGTGTTGCTCCTGCTGGACTCACAGGTGGAAGGTACGTATACTTACCTATAAAAGATGAACAGAATATATACCTTGATCTCGCAAATAATATATATGTCTTTGCCATCAGAAATTAGCGAGAGGTCCCGGGTTCGATCATCATATGCAAGGTGTTTTCATAAAAAATACAAAACATTTATATTCGCCGTTTGGGAGGTAAATATTACCTGATATTGACCTACCTTTCACCGCTGTCGACCGGTCGGTTGAGCATCAAAATTCGTTATCATGTAAAAGAATGTACTTATTATTTCAGGGGACCATTTCAAATTCGCCACAATCAGTTGCAGGCCTCATCCAGCTGATGCACTCCAGGTTAGTTGTTGCACGTTACCTTGTTTTCATGGATTAGTCAGTTGTAACAAACACAGATTGTAACTTCATTAATGGTGAATAAGTTTCAAACCCCATATCTATCTATCTATCTATCTATCTATCTATCTATCTATCTGTATGTATGTCACAAGCAAGATTGAAATCCAGGCAGATTTTCAATCTACCTAGGTAATATTTATAATTTTTCTCCATTGTTCCCGTTTATCCAGGTAGTCTGCACGTGGCGGTCTGCATGGGCCCTAAACAGTGGGCCATGTTATTATCCCTGCACGCAGGATAAAATCGGCCTACTTACCGATGGGGTTTATGGCCAGTGGGAGTGTTCTTTTGGTAAGTACAATACCACGCATGCTCACAGATTAGCTAGCTCAGACCCAAGTTTAAAAAGTCAGCTCCCTGTCTTAGTTGACTAGGATCACCATGAGAGTGATGTAACGCTGTTCCTGATAGGGTAAGATTTGCGCATGTGACCGTGTAACGTTGGTAATTAAGTTTTTAGGGGATCTGCCTTATTTTATTTATTTATTTTTTATTATTTTATTTATTCTAATTTTTTTTTTGTGAAACTGGACCCGGATGGTTTCAGCACGTCCAAAGTTTCATGAAGTTTGGTGAAAGCCGAGTGCTAGGAGGCGACGTCAAAATATAATACTTTTCCCCTTTATCTTCCACTATAGGCTGCGGATCCACAATAAACATTGCACCTCATCAATACTACCTTACAGCCATAGATAGTATTGAAGATTACCAACAAGGCCGGAATGATTTCTTTTACACTTTGCCAGGTCCTGGTGTGTTTCACTTTGGGTTAGTCTGTTTTTAGTCTTCGTCTATCCCATTACACCCATTAAACATCTGTCATTGATCTAGTTACTAGGATCATAGTATGCTATTATTCTTAGAGTCCCATTGAGACGTATAGAATGTCCTATAGGGGTTTTTCGTAAGGGGCATTTATTTAATATCATTTACATTTATTAAGTGTGCTTTGTAGAATGTGTGCAATTAAGTTGGCCAAATCGCAGGCAGCATTGAAATCCAAACCAAATGTTTATATGTTAATAGGATATTCAAAGTGCAAATAATTTGGTTAGCGTATTATGTAGGAAATGTTAGGGGCCCGTTTCACAAAATCACTTTAGCCTGAAGGCGAGTCATTCAGTTAAGCAAATTGTACATATCACAGCTCCCACAGAGCTGAGTTGATCCACTGACACCTATGGTGTCTACGGGGCCTTACTGGGAAATGGGATCTTAAACACAAATAACACGAAGAAATAATAGTACCTTCGTTTATTACAAACGGACAGCGCATTCGGTATAGTACTGACGTATTTTTTAGTCAACCGAACGACATGTGTTTTTGTTTATTGGATTAAGTAAGTACTTATATTTACGCGACGCGTGATTTGCATCTTGGCACCTCAGATTTTCAGGTTGCTGCTGGGCAACATTGGTCAATGGAGGGGATGGCTGGAATATCTATACCCAATACAATGCCGGTGTTAGAAGCGACACGGGAAAACCAAATGCTAGTCCTGTTACGGCAACAGTTCCAATCACTGAGTAAGTGTTCTGTAAATGCACATGTGGGTTTAAACGGATATTGGTGTTGCTGTACTTGTACATGTACTACAATATATGTCCCCACATGTGAAATTGCTCTGCAACGTTTTTTACGCTGTTACTACTGTAAATCCCATAGAGCAATCGCTTTGAATAACAGTTTCCAATGTGTCTTATATTCAAAATCCGAGCTATTGTAACAAAACAGTTATAGACTCACCAGTTATAGACTAGGTACGCTTTCAGCCTATTGTGTAGAAACTGAGCAGTTTTAATTTTCATCATGAGTAACACTTATGCACAGATCAACTTTCATCAGATTATTATTATTATTATTATTATTATTATTATTATCAGCATGGTTGTTTCCTGTGGATATCGGTTTGACATCCCGTATGCCGACCCAGACGGGGATACTGTAAGATGCCGCTGGGCAACAGGCGACGAGTGTGGAGGGATCTGTGGGCCACTGCCTGGGTCAACTTTATATCCAGTAAGTTTCTCTCTCTCTCTCTCTCTCTGAAACACAATACTCACACACACACATGCAAGCACAGCCAATACCGGTGCTACTTTATTACAGCACGAAAGCTCTCTCTCCTCGCACGCTCACAAACACACACACATACACACACACACACACACACACACACACACACACAGAGAGAGAGAGAGAGAGAGAGAGAGAGAGAAAGAGAGAGAAGTGACCACATGTAAATATATTTACCTTTACTGCTGCCTACTAATAAAGCTTGCTGGGAATTTTTACAAGCCGCCAAGTCGCGGAAAAAGTGAACAAGCTTCTCAGCAGCATGATATGCCGTTCTCTGCTCGAACAGGGCACACAGTATATACAAATATGGACAGGATGACTTGCTGGGTAAACCTTTGCTTCATTTCAGAACTGCACTCTTATCATCCCAGCCTCTGCCCGCCCTCTTTATACTAATGGGCTATACGGCATAGCAGTAACCATTGAAGATTTCCCGGCAGGAAGTATAACACAGGGTGGAGTCCAGAAAGACGAAACAACTCCATTGTCAAAGGTCCCATTGCAGGTAAGGTCATTAAGCGATGGATATATATATATAAACAGAAACGAAAATATATATTTAGGGTCAGGAATATTTGAACGACGCATGAAGACCTTTTCTACTTTTATTTTTTGAATATTCAAATGATATCAGTACTTATAGTATATCGTTAAAACTGGTGGTGATTATGCTGTTAAGCTTTATGCAAAAAGTGCATCAAGCATTTTGTACGCTGCCATCGTTATTCACCTATCGGGAATTCATTGTGTGAAATTGGTCCCTTTTGGGCCTGAAGTCACTGCATTGTCTTTTTGGCAGAGTTGCATATAGTGCATACCCTGTAATACTAATTCAGTGTTGACTTTCCATCAAAATTCACAATTTGACCTACTTTGTGCATTATTTTATTTTTTGTCTGTGCATGACAGTTTTGCTGCCTTGTTTTTGGAATTACAGGTACAGATGCATGCATATTTTTTGCGATATTCTCATTTTAAACAAATTTGCATTTTCAGCGGGTGAGGTTGAATTCCCATGGGCCTTAAACCCTGCGCTAAAAAAACACTCATCGGATAATCACCAAATTTTTTTATTTCCTTTTTTCAGCTCAGCAAATGTGCAAATGTATATGGTACCATAAAAAATTAACATTTCAGTATCTAGCCAAAATAATGGATGGCTGCGATTGTGACAACTTGCCAGCCTTCCAAGATCCACCAGTGACAGTTAACTTCCTTCTAGGAACGACTTACAAGAAAGGCATTGTGGCAACTTCTTCGTATGGGTATGTAAGCATTTGGTGTCCTTCATTATACCACAGCATGCACCTATTTTATCATGCAATATATATCTTATATTCCTTTCATAAAATGAGTATTAGATAACCATGTCATATGATTTCGGTTGACGGCAAAACCTTTAAAATATCGATATTAAATATTCGTTATCCACACCTATGTTTACTGGCCAAAAAAAAGTAACCTATTGTATTGACCACAGTGCTTCAAAACGCCCAAAAATGCACATGTTATAAAGGTCACTGAGTGCAGTCACAGAGCACCATCTCAGTCCTGCAGTAGAGTACGTATAAGCTTGACTATGGCTAGCTAAAGCCGTTGTCAAGCGAACATGGGGTTACAACCGACATAGAGTTAAGAGCTGCACTAATGGGAAAATGCCATAGAATGCCTCATAAAACCATAGACAAAACAAAAATTGTGTTCCTTTCTTTTGGATAATATATATTCTCTCCGTAACGTCGACTTCTTTTTACCAATGTAGGGTGAGTGCAATCAACGTGGTTCCTCCTACCGGTGCTATTGTGGGTACAATGGTTAAGGTAAATGGAACCACTGTCTCGGTGGGCATTAGCTGGACCCCGACCAGTGCACAGCTGGGAGAGACGTTGCTTTGTTACCAAGCCATTGGCGGTGACGGGTAAGTAGAGGCTTTTGTTATCAGGGGCAAAACCTGTCGTCCTGAGGAAATTTGATTTTTGTTTCAAGTAATACAATCGCATGGTGTACTTAGATACGTTCTTGATACCGCATTGCATATATACTCGTAAATTCGTGATTTACAAGTATTGTTATACACTATATTAAATCTAAGAATAGGAAAAGTCAATTGAAAACTATCAAATATGGTGTTGAAACCTAATGGGAACTTAGGTAATTATTGGAAATAACCAGTGTTATTGCCACTTATTTTGCGTCTATCTGGCAATAATTGTCTCATGTGTTAAAAATTGTACATGTAAACCCACTGCAAATTTAGTAGCACTCAGCATCCAGTTTGGAAAGCAGGCTTATTGTACAATAAGCGGTCAAGTATTATAAGTCAGATATACGAGTAGACTGTGCATGAATTTGACCAAAGTAACATTTATTAAGTACTGACACGTGTCAGTTCGTGTCAAAATGGTGCAATGAGAATGGTTATATTTTACTATATAGTTATATATTATATATACATTTTTTACAGTTGTCCTGGACCTTACCAATGTGATACAATTCAAGTAGGAGGTAAGATATTTGTTTTGATTTTCATTGTAATTTGAAGACATCTCAAGAAATTTGAAGCCAGTACGCACAGTATTATTCCCAAATCAATAATAACTCGTGAAAAGGGTCCAGCAATCGTTCTTATAACTTACATACTATTAAGCACTCATGCCTTTTACAAAACGTATGCTTTTCAAAACTGATTATCTATGTTAATATAAAATCAATATGTATATTTTTGGCATTGCACTCCCTTTTTTTCTAATGTTGTCGCTAGAATGTATACGAATAGAAAAATGAAGTTCATGGGAATTATGAAGGCTTATTACATTTGAAGATTTATTTCATTCTGTCTTCCCACGTCATCGCTACCACTGTCTCTACTAGTTTACTAGAAAGAGCCATTGCCAACTTCCATATTAATAACGTATTTTCATTACATTAAAACCCTTCCGTTTGCTTCCAAATGTGCACTATCAGTTGGACATTTTTATGAAGGTGACTCGCTGAAAACAAATTTACTAAAAAAAAGGCGTTAATTCTTTCTTTTAGCATCTGAATATTCAATATTTTGTTGTTCACAAATGTATAACTTTACCTCCAGCCAATGGCGGCTGGTGTCCATATGGAGAGTGGGGTGATTGCTCAGTTACTTGTGAGACCGGTAAACAGGCCAGAACTAGGATGTGCAAATGTCCCGAACCCTCCTATGGTGGCGTCGACTGCGAAGGTTCGGATACTGAGACTAGAACTTGCACCGGCCCTTGTTGCCCAGGTAAGGCAATCTCTCTCTCTCTCTCTCTCTCTCTCTCTCTCTCTCTCCTGTAGAGCAAAGCAAAATGCTTATTGGCCTAAACCAATCCCAGAGAACACTCCTAGAGTGCACACCCTTCCCTCGTTAAAAGAAATAGATTAACAATAAGATTAACAATTAGATTCGGTTAAATCATTTTTGCTTCTTTTCCTGATGAGTACATGTAACTGACGGTCCTAAATTATCAAACTGTATCAGTTCATTTTTTTCATATATCTTGTCCTCTAACATAAGGACCTGCCACTGCCGATGGAAACATAACCTTATTTGGCGGCGGTAATGGCTTTTTAATGCGTACGTTTCAGTTGACGGTTATCTGAGTGATTGGTCACCGTGGTCTCCTTGTTCTGCTACCTGTGGACTGCCAGGTACGGTGATTCGGTGGCGCACCAAGGAGTGTATATACCCCGACCCAAAATGCCCTGGTGATGACTGTGGCGAGCTTCCGGTTGAATATGAAAACTGCACCCAACAGCCATGCTGTCTAAAGATGAACGAAACGGAAAGTTCGTCTTCATTTCAATACGACAGTGGTAAATATTCTAAGTCATTACAGTGAAGCGCACATTTTAAGTATCTTTTGTTCGATGGTTCTATAATAAAATTACTGTTGGTTTCTTTTCATACTCGAGGGTACATGTATATACATTATATGTTCATTTTATGTGGAATAAACCAAGCCTGCTTCTATGTTTTAACGTGTATTGTGTGGCTTTAAGCAATATTGAGATGTAATATCACTATTGAATCGTTAGCGCACATCCGTTTGCCTATAAGAAAAATATTGAAATCTAATGCCACTAGACTTTTCTTTCAAATTTATGAGTATATGAAACACAAGAAATTAAGGCTTCCCCTTTTGTAAACTATTCTGCATTTATAAGTTGCTTTATGTTGTTATTTTTTAGGAAATAGGCTTCATGATGTTAAGGTCGTTTTTAATGGAGCTAACACATATGAGAAGTATGTCACCTTTAAATGCGGAATTGTTCTGATTGAAAGTATCCAAAACTACGGTAAGATGATATCAATTGGGTCTTCTTCAGTTTTTTAAATATATATTGTTTTTTTTTCGCTCACTAGAAGCAACAATTTAACATTGTTTTACTATTTATGTTAAAACACTGAATAGTTTGTTTGAGTTCTTTTTGTAAGCATAAGATCAAGGGCGTTTTGTATGCAAAGTATATATCTTTAGTAATTATAAACAAAAAAAAAAAAAGGCGTAGTGTGTAAATATTGCTTTAATTGTAAAACTAAAGTATATACAGCATTGGTCAAAAAGGTTGTCCCACCCCCATTTCCATGTACTTTTATTTACAAATGATCACCTCACAGCTGTGAACTGTTAGAAATAGTGCTTTTTATCACGGATACCGTGTCTAACATAATTAAAGGTTAAAAAAATACAAAATAGTGGTGAAAATATACATAATTTNCCCCGTCTACAGGAAATAATTGCAGTACGCGGTAGACGCACACGCTGTTAGGCACGTGATCTTTAATGAGCACACCCTAATGCTAATTGTGTGTGAATTTGGTGACATTTGATGGCGTCTTTTTAATTTTAGTCATTTTATAGTCATTTCTTTACATCTTTAGAAGTAACAGTGAAACAGTCGATTTGAGGGGGTACCTCTTATAAATTTTACTAAATGGTATAAAATATGTATATTTTCACCACTATTTTGTATTTTTTAAACCATTAATCATGTAAGACACGGTATACGTAATAAAAAACACTATTTCTAACAATTAACAGCTGTTAGGTTTTCATTTGTAAATAAAAGTACATGGAAATGGGGGTGGGACAACCTTTTTGACCAATGCTGTATTGTCTGGACCTAAGTTTTTTTTCTGTCTTTTAAAAAGTAATACAAATCCAGGCGTGGAATCAGCATATATATTTTATTAATTTTATGTTGTATAATATTCCAGATGAAACCTATGTTGCTGCAGTGCAGGCTGCTGTGACAGAAGAATGTGTCGACTATTTGTCTCCAGTCTGTCACGTGACAATCCCTGCTCCTTATGGCTGTCCTTGCGTCGTGATGATAAACTACACGTGTTGCGATGTCTTGTACTAAGTGGTGAGTGTTAAAAGTAAAAGAGGTTTATTCTTAGCGGAAAGCTGTTAATGGAACAAATAGTAATAATGTTTAAATTAGTTTTTCATTGAATCTTGAAATCACGTGAATGCACGTCATGATTTTCTTTTAAAAAGAAGTTTTTTTTTTGTCTTTTGGTATCCTGAAGGATATATTCCTTTAAGAACACTTCATTTAATTTTTTTTTAATTTCACCATTTTTATACAATACATATATATATGTTTTTTCTTTATTTTTCAGCAAAAGCGTAGGAACGCCAAGGCTATGATAATGTTGACAGTGTGAAAAACGGACATTGACAATCATCCTTTGCTTGTGCTTTCCATTGAACATTTACTTTTTTCACTGGGTGGTAGTTACTGACGCGATTAAACTACATGAAATCATAAAACACTGGGAAAAAACTGTCGCAGCTTTGCTTGAATAAAATTTTAATACAATATACTTTACCTTAGTTTTCCTCTCAACTTGACACAGATCTGACATATGTCTTGGTTGTTTTAAGCTATATTATGTACCTACTCCAATTGTCTTTATTTATTCATTGTTTAAATACTTAATCAGAGTGTATTCTTATTATAATATTTAGATGTCCTTTTTGGTGGGCAACTCCAAATGGAATAGTTATCTTCCATCTACAAAAGTGATGTGATGTTTTAATTTATATGATAAAAGTATTTTGGTTATAATTAAAAGTAGTCTGGTTTAGTGATTTTATGATAAGTAGTCTGGATGGTTTCAGGTGGTGGTTCTTGACGTTTCACTTATATTTTTAAAGTTCATATTAAGTGTGTTTTTGCTTATAGTATAAATTATTAGGAATAAATCGTTCGCATTTCCTTAATTTCATTATCTTGTGAGATTTCACTTGTTCAGTGTTTTGGTTAACTGGGTATCTTTCCTAATGCAAATAAAACTGTCGCAAACTGTAGAGTTTGGTTGAATGTTTGCATTTCTCGTTGTACCACCAGTGCGGCGCTGGCAGTACACATGGTTTTAGTCTCAACTCCTATAATCCGCCGTATCCGCCGCCATGTAACCATTACCACTTCTTCTAGTCTACAAGAGCCTGCGTACCCAACTCTTGGATTTAGGTCACATAAACTCAACTCGACCCACGTGAATTTAGGGCTTTGTTGGTGCACCGGTCTAAGTGTGGCGGTCGTTGCAATGCATCCTTGTCAAAATTAAAGGCTAAATATCCAGAAGGAATTATGGGGATAATTACTATATATGTTTGACCAAAGTAAGATTCCAATTATGCCCTTGGGTTTGACCTTTGACCTTTATTTCAAGGTCAAACGGACCAAAAATTTCTTAAATTGGGAATTTCTGCAAAAAAAAAAGTGCCGATTTTCAGTTAGGGTCATCTTTCATCTTCGTGAGCTTGGGGTCAATCTGTGCATTATCAAGGGAGAAGCAGCCGAAACTGAAAATTCTCACTCTAATTTTGGAACCGTGAATACTAGAGACATGTTGTTTATTGCATTTTGTAGAGCTTCCAAGTGCAATACTGGGGGTGCTGTCCTTTTTTTTTCATACGATTTACGAGCTGCATTATATATAAAAATACAACGTGGCAGTATTCAGGGGTGAAAATAAAATGTGAAATACTTGAAAATTAGCAGAGGTACGCCCCTAGCTACTATTGAACCTGAATAGGAAGTAGTATGCCGGCAATCTAGCTGTGACCTTGAAATTGACCTTTAACCTATTTTTCACCAATAACAGCACATGCAAATCTTTTGGCTATTCCATCTCCAAAATGGACAGAGGTACGCCCATATTTACTATAGAACTTGCATAAAAAGTCATGTACTGGTAATCTAACTGACCTTGAAATTGACCTTTTACCTATTTTTCACCATGAACTGCACTTAGCAAATTTCCCAGCCTAGCATTTCCAAAACTGGCAATGATAGGCCCATAATTACTATTGAACTTGAATAGGAAGTCATATACTGGCAATCCAACTGTGACCTTTGAATTGACATTTGGCCAATTTTTCACCATAAACTGCACTTTGCAAATCTTTTCGGCCCTTTCATCTCCAAAACTGGCAGAGATACGCACATAGTTACTATTGAACTTGAATAGGAAGCTATACACTGGTAAATTGACCTATGCTCTACTTTTCATAATGAACTGCATTTTGCCCTATATCTCCAAAACTTGCGGGGATGCACCCATAGTTGCTGTGAACTACAATGGGAAGTCATACACCGGCAATCTAATGGTGACCTTGAAATTGACCTTGGGCCCATTTTTCACCATGAACTGCACTTCGAAAAGTTTCCAGCCCTTGTATTTCCATAACTGCCAGAGATGGGCCCATAAATTCTCTTTTTTTTTATTTGAATAGGAAGTCATATACTGGCAATACTGTGACCTTGAAATTGAGCTTTGACCAATATATATATATTTTTTACCATAAACTGCAATTTGCAAATATTTCGACCCTTTTAGCTCCAAATCTGGCAGAGATGCGCCCATAGTTACTGCTTAACTTGAATACGAAGTCATGCACTGGCGAATTGACCTTTGACCCACATTTTCATGATGAACTGCATTTTGCAAATGTTCCAATCCTTGTGTTACAAAAACTGGCAGAGATACGTCCAAAGTTACTATTGAACTTGAATAGAAAGTCATATACTGGGAATCTTGCAATGACCTTGAATTTGACCTATGACCTACTTTTCACCACGAACA
>NW_019773887.1:26487-36569 GCF_001039355.2 Lingula anatina | reverse complement strand
CACATCGCAAAATTACAGCTTCCCAGAGAAAGTTTGAAATTTTCGGTCAAATTCAACATTTTGTAACCACTAGCAAAGAATGACAGATATATCTCTTTCCCCAGAGAGCCATTCATCCAACATTTGGCCAGCCATTAGCTTCAAAGGATAGCCTATATTTCCAGAGATGGCTGAATGGCTTAGGAAATTTTGGGGAAATAATGGCTTGGTTTGTTGGGCTTTATTGGGTTGGACTCACTGTAAATCAGTGACCAAATTACCCATTCAAATTTGGGACTCCCTGTACCCCAAATTCTGAGGAAACTACTGATCAAAAGTATCACCTACTACAGCTTTTGAAAGAGTTCAATTGTCAAAAACTTTAATAAATCAAATACCGACTGTGTGAATTTAACAAACTTTGAAACAATCAGACCCTTTCATTAAATGGAAATTTGTTTAAATGGAAGGAAAATGTGACTACAGGATACAGTATTATACTTTATACCAGATTATCCCTTTTCAAAAATGTCTGTTAGTTGTACAAACCTCTTTCCACCAGCTCTTGCTCCAGTAGTACCAGTAATGCTGCTTGACTTGTCTTNTGTAACCACTAGCAAAGAATGACAGATATATCTCTTTCCCCAGAGAGCCATTCATCCAACATTTGGCCAGCCATTAGCTTCAAAGGATAGCCTATATTTCCAGAGATGGCTGAATGGCTTAGGAAATTTTGGGGAAATAATGGCTTGGTTTGTTGGGCTTTATTGGGTTGGACTCACTGTAAATCAGTGACCAAATTACCCATTCAAATTTGGGACTCCCTGTACCCCAAATTCTGAGGAAACTACTGATCAAAAGTATCACCTACTACAGCTTTTGAAAGAGTTCAATTGTCAAAAACTTTAATAAATCAAATACCGACTGTGTGAATTTAACAAACTTTGAAACAATCAGACCCTTTCATTAAATGGAAATTTGTTTAAATGGAAGGAAAATGTGACTACAGGATACAGTATTATACTTTATACCAGATTATCCCTTTTCAAAAATGTCTGTTAGTTGTACAAACCTCTTTCCACCAGCTCTTGCTCCAGTAGTACCAGTAATGCTGCTTGACTTGTCTTCCTTACCTGTTCAAATATACAGACACATAACATGAGTTCTCTACTAGTATATCTTATATAATTTATGCCACAGTTTTTCTGCCTATATGTGAAACTTTATCATATAGCCTAGGTAAACATGTAAGATTATATGCAAATCTAAGTCATAATGGTTATCAATCACAAAACTTGTTTTACTTTCAGATATGAAAAATAAAACAGCCCTTTGCGTTGACGTTTTCTGTCATATACCAAAAGATAAAATTCAAATTAATTTGATGTGTTGCTGTTCTGTTTGAACACGACTTCTGCCACATCCATTTATCTGTTAATGTTTCCTTTTTTATGCAGTATAAATAGTTTGACAAGTACCAAAAACAGAACCAATGCCAAAAATAAACTTTTTTCTCCCCGAAACAACACTGTAACTTTCTGCATAACAAAAAGGTTCTAAAAACATTTTCTCGGGTTGATGAGATCTCTTCTCTAAGCCTCTAAAAATACACATCAGTGACCCAATTTGGCATTGTCCTTATGGAATATTAAAATAACACTGAAATAACATCTTGTCATACATAGCTAACAGGCAAAAAAACATCTATGTACTGTTATTCTAGTTCATATAAATGCTATAATTACACTTACAGCTGAGGAGAAAACACGTTCCACCTGAATTTCTTCCTTTCAACAAAATACAAACAAATCCTCAAGAAGGCAGTAAAATAGTCAGGAAGAAATAGAAGGTGACGCTTACCTGTCTGTCCATGTCCAGTTCCCAATTTCACAAAAAGATTTAAGTCAATTTCCCTAGCTAAAAACTTCATTACCAAGGTTACTTGGTCACATGGGCATATATTATCCTATCAGGAGCAGTGTAACAGCACTCTCATGGAAATCCTAGTCAACTAAGCCAAGGAACTGACTTCACATTTCATGTAAAACTGGGGCCAGGAGGCACCACGTGTCACCTACCTGTCCATTTGTATCCAGGTGGCACCACGTGTCACCTACCTGTCCATTTGTATCCATGAGGTACTGCACCACCATGGGCATCAGGTACATGGGTACCGTGTCCTTCAGTGGCGTTATGTGGCGATTCTCCTGGCAGAACATGGCAATGTGGGGCACCTGCTCCATCAGCTCCGACCTCACTGTGGGCTCTGGGGAATAACAAAAAAATTTAAGTTATACTGACATCAAGGGTTTTCCCTGGTTTTCCCAGCAAAATGTCCAGCAGTCATTTGGACAGCCGCCAGCATCACAGGACGTCCTTTGTTTTCAAAGACAGCTTATGGATTTTTTTTGGAAATCTTGCAGCTTTAGGCATACTTGGACTGCCTGAAATTTTGTAGGCAATTACAGGTTGTAATTTTGAATGGCCTGTACCCCCAAAAGCCTTGACTAACATGTGATAAATACACAGAAGCGTTCTGAAGGCTCAGTGCTTCTGCCATATTTCTTGTTCCCTTTCTCCAAGTCTAATTTTCAGAAACGTATTTACTTGAAAGTCCTGGACGGCTCTCTCTCACCCAAATTTAAATATAAATGTGTTAACAGCAGCTCTTACCAGGATCCTCAGATAACTGTATCATAATCTGCAGCAGTTTGGTGATGTCGTCCCCCGTCTCCGCCACCTGACGCAGGGTGTCCAGCAACCCCCGCGCCACCATCTGTCTGGAAATACAGAGAAACAGTTGTCTTGAACATCATCATTATCAAGTGCTCAAGAAAGTGAAATCAAACTAAAATAGCTTTTAACCATCAGCAGTGCGTATTTTTAATAAGCAAAATGGATTTAAGTTATTCTACTGTATTTTATTCTACTGACAGATCATATCAATTTTCATTGTATACTTTTATGTAGAAATATGACAAAAAATTATCATCATCATCATCATCCTTCGCCCTTGGAAAGGAAGCAGCAGCAGCAACGTTTTGCCAGAGTTGTCTCTCTTATTATTGAAAGGATCGCACTTGTTTTGCAACCCAGTATCATTGATGTTGGTGCCAGAGCAAGTTACGTTTAGTCTGCCTCTGTTAGCTTTTCCCAAGGCGGCATCCAAAATATAAAATTTTGTCTTAAACACTATGCCTCAACTCTTCCTTAATGTAATTTAAAGGTTCCAATTTCCATTTTTGTTTAAGCTCAAAACATCTACTGCCATAGGTAATTTACAAAGCAAAATGACGCATTTCTTATGCAATGTGAAGAAATAAATATGGTATTTTCTATCAGTTTATCAGATGAGCTTTTCTTTCTGCCATCAGGCCACCTGTCGTGATACAATTTTTCCATGAACTGATCTTAAAACTATCCCACAATGTATTTTGTTCCTCCATTTATTTATATTCTTTGTAGGGGAGAGAGAGAGAGAGAGAGAGAGAGAGAGAGAGAGAGAGAGGGAGGGATGAGTTTCATCTCATCTACCACTTATGTGCTATTATTATTATTATGCAGAGCTGGTGAACAATTATCATATTTCCAGAGCAAATTGAACTCAAATTACTCCTGTTTTCATTTAAAATTGAGTTTGCGTTAAAGCTAAAAATACTTTTGGGGTTAAACAAGTATTCACTGTTATAAATAGAAGTTGCATGTTGAATTACTTTTTTCTTTTGACCTTTAAAAATTTTCAACAAACCTCCCAGAGAGAGAGAGAGAGAGAGAGAGAGAGAGAGAGAAAGAAGAAGAAGAAAAGTAAAAGAAAAAGAAGAGGAGGAAGAAGAAAATCTACCCCCTTTCTTTTTTTTTTCTTTGTATAAACTCTAAAATGCTCTGGTCAAAAAACTTAAGTCTACAAGTCTTTCAACACCCAACGCAAATATTAGGACCACTCACTAGACAGATTCTCAAAAAATTGACAAGAATTGGGCATGGGGCCAGTGTTAATGTCGCAGTTTGTCTTAGTGTCATCAACATGGAATCCAACGTGATGAATCAAAACAATTATAAAAGACATTTCTAAAACAAGAGAGTATCGCATCCTATCAAAATATCAATTGCTGTATAAACATGCTTGTTGCTTAAATAAATCAAACAAGTTTTTTAAAAATAATGCAAATATTCTTATAGTACTGACCTTTGTGAAGGGAAACTGAATGCTATGTTCTGACAACTAAGCTATCTAAACATTCCACCAGTTGCTTGAAATCTCACAAAAATATCACTGTTTCCATAAATATTGACATGCTTAACCTTGGTTTCAAGCGTTTCCTGCTACACAACAATTTATAGACACAATGTCACACAGAATGTTCCAGTGTGTGTGTGTGTGTGTGTGTGTGGGGGGGGGGTATAGTTAAACATCAAAACACACCCCTGAGGCTACCTTGCATATTACTGAAAACCTAGCCAAAAAAATNGTAATTACAGAAGTAAATAAATAAATACATATTTTTATACATATAGCTGTGATCACTGTTACGTTGCACTAGTACTCCTGTCAATTGTATCCTATCAATGGGCATTATAACTATAGCGAGTATAACTCGTGGTCACCTTTGGTGACAACTGTGGACAAAAATAAAGGAGCCCGGATGTGGAGGTTTTTGGACACACCCACTGAGATAGGAAGGAAAGAGAGACATGTAGGCGTGGAGAGCAAGGAGCTAGGATAGATGGACTACGTCTTAACTGATCGTGGATGTATAGTACTATACATGGAGGTAAAGGAAAGTGAGTGACTGTACGTGTACTAGTACACAAGTTGACTGAAAACAGAGAGGGAACTATGATTGACAAAAGATAAGTAACGTTGAGAAAAAGCATTGACTATTACGAACAACGCAAGGAAGGTATGTAGGCCTACACAAATGAACAATGACAATGAAATGGAAGTGCGTGGAATGACTCTCTTATCCTGTGAACACTAACTTTGTTTGAACATTATAAAGCCCATATTCGTTAAGTTATTTAGTTCAATGTTATTGTATGTTTAGTTAGGTTTTAGTTCAATTAGTAAAATATTATCATTTTAATTTGAGGTGTTTGTTTTCATTCGTATTTATGTTTATGCTTTATTTTTTTGTTACTAAAGAACTCAATATAGGACGTAACATCACTACAAAATATTTCATTGCATATGTTGTGTTATAAACTAGCACTAATAATTTACATTAATTGCCAGCCATTTACTCTTTCTTTGAACGTATCTGTAATAGGCTGTACCATTCCCCTGAAGAACACTGTTTTCATAAGATAAGATACAACAAACTAAGCAACATTTATCAGTTGACAAGAATGAAAGGGGGAATTGGGGGGGGGGGAGAAGAGAGAGAGTGAGTGTGTACAAGAGGAAAAATATTATACATACCAAATGCTTTTCCGTAGCCGCGGTGCCAACAACACTGCACATTTCACCAAAGTTAGCTGCACAGACCTGAAGCACATATAATATACATATTACACATATACATATTACACATATACATATACATATACAATATTATCAAGAAAACAAATCAGACATCAAAGCCTGAAGAAATACACACATGGGACAACTTTAACATCCACAATTATTTCTATATCCAAACAACCAGGATTAACAACTTCACCACAGCATACTCCCAATATAGGCTAATTCAAGAGTTTTCCCAGCAAACCGTCCAGCTGTCACTTGGACGGCCTCCAGCATCACCAACCGGCCTATATTTTCAGAGACGGCTGTAGGACTTATTGATTTTTTGGATATATGAAGGCTTTAGGCACACTTGGACTCCCCAAAATTTTGTAGAAAATAAAAGGTAGTAATTTTAGGCGCCCTGCATCGCCAATCCTGGGAAAATCCCAGGGCTTATCATTACCTGATTACTATCTACAGATGTCGAATTCATAAACACCTTAAATTTCCACATACATGTTTTCTGTTAATACCACAGCTAGAAGATATCTGCTGCTGTCTTACCTTTCGGATGTGAAACAAAGGGTCTGTGCAGAGAACCACAAATCTGGGTAAAAATAACCTTTCTGCCATGTCGCTCCCCACCAGAGGTGTCATCTTGCTCATCAACTAGAAAATAAATGCAAAATAAATAGTTTAACTGATACAGTTTTAAGATCCATCCGAGCTGACCAGAATATGGCTTAATGACAGATTTCTTGTTGTTGAATGGTGGGAAACTAGTCTCTTTTGAACACCTGTTCTTATAAGACTCTTAACTCCAGCTTTTTGACCAATTTGTAAACCATTTTCAAAATATAATTCATGTCAAAAATATAATTAAAATTTTATCACATCAATTATATGCACTGCCCAAGTTGTATGAAAATCATCAGATTCATCGGCTCAGTATCAAAGTTTTCTTCATGTGTGATAATTTCAGTGTTGAGGAAAGCAGCCAATAGCTCATCAAAGCAGGCTGTGATATGATATCTCTTAGACACATCACAACCCCTCCAATGGCTATGGGAAGCAAATACTTCAAAACAAAATTCACGAAGAGTTGGTGGTTTTTCCTAAAATTAAACCAACTCTCTCACCTCTTATATAAAATGTTCTGCAGTTGCTGGCCCAGCTATTTTCACCAAATTTTCCACTGCTGTTAATTTGCATGAAACAATTGTTGTGTCCCAGCAAAATATTTCTTTGATATTGATCAGATTTTCAGTAATCATGCAAAAAACAGATATAAGCTTTAAAAGTACCTTACAAAATATCAATTTGAAAACTTTAAGAAATTGTTGTGGAAAATTATGAAGCATCAAGTGTAGGCTGACATATATGTGATCATATTATTCCATTTCAATGCAACCAGATATTAACTTCTTCCAAGAACAACAAGTCACCCCATTTCCAAGGTTTCTTGTGACCAGGGGAAACTTGTAAAAACTTAACAGCAATGACACTGGAAATACAGAAATAATATCAATTTACAGACACAAAAGTGGCAACATTTAAAAAAAATTGTTCATCCTCTTTGAAAGGTCATGATGCCTTAGAACAATCACAAAATCCGTGGTCTTAAGGACTGGATGTTATACCAGAGACAATCACAGAGTCAGCATGGTAAAACGGCTCATCAAAGCAGGCTGTGATATGACAGAAAACAACATAACACAGGAAGCTCTGAGGGCTGGTCTCCCACAATAGATGGCAGCACGTTCCAAGGTACAGCAGTCCATATGAACAGTCCACAGAAGGTTGAAAATTAAAGATACTAGATTCCTTCTTAGGAATATCCTATCTTTTAGAAATTTCCACAGATATTTAATAACAAACTAGCTCTGAATAGCAATTCTCTTCTAAAGCAGGACTCCATGACCATAATTACTTCTGTATCAATGTTATGGGAAACTATTCACCAAATCCCATCACAAGCAGAGCCAGTGGCAGTCGTCTGGTGTTGTGTATAGCTCATCAAAGCAGGCTGTGATAGGAAAGCTAGCACACCCTGTCACAACCACTTTGACCAGCCACACAACACACTTGTCTCATCTCAACTAACGCATTCCTTACATATGACACATCCAGGGGCGACTCTATGCAAGATCGCCGATATTTACAGCACGTTCAAATTTGATCTAAGAGAAAATTTTCCATAACTTAAGCTCCCAAAGTCTGTAACATTGGACCAGGTATAACAAAAGAAAAGACATCAATTCTTCATTCAATCATTCCGATAGTGAATACCACATATACTAGACTCTACAACGGTCAAAGTCAAAATAAGTGGCGATGTTCAAGAAGTTCATTCCAATACTCTAGCCAGCTTAAATAAGGGCATTATGGTGACATTCATGCAAAAGAAAAAAGTTGCGGTGATGTTAACGAACCAGGCAACTGTGACCATGACAACTTGTATTAATATGCAAACCCTGGTGTCTTGTTAGGCAGGCAGTGAGTTATGGTGAAGTGTGAAGATAGAAGCAGTCTGATCCAAGCAGGCTGTGATACGCTGCCACTGACACATACCACTGCCACTTAGACCAAACCACAGTCATCATGTGCACCAACAGCCAGGTGGAGCCACCAGCTTAGATCAAACCACAGTCATCATGTACACCAACAGCCAGGTGGAGCCACCAGCTTAGACCAAACCACAGTCATCATGTGCACCGAGAGGAAGGTGGAGCCACCAGCTTGCCTTGCTCAAATTGGTATCATTTCAAGACGTGCTGCTTAGTCGTCAACCAGGTGGAGCAACAAACTTGCTTTCTAAATCATTTCAAAATGCACTGCTTTCTTAGTTAATGTTATTTTCCTTTTCCTTAAGTTTCTTTTTTGACATGTTGGCAAAAGCTGGCTGTCTAAAGCAAAATACTATGATTAGTCTATGAAAGCCTCTTTCCAATGTACATATAATTGCATGCTATTCTTTGCACAAAACCTACAAAAACCTCCATTCTCCTAACACCCCTATAACAGATAACATAGGGAGTTATATTGGATAAAAATTTGGCTGTCAGGGTTTTCCTTCTGAGAAAAAATAATGTGTAGACTCTGAGGCTTCATCTGGCTCATCAAAACTGGCTGTGATAGCATTGGTACATGCACTACAACATACCAGGATTGACGCCCAGAGAAAACCAACAACACAAAGTAACATTATTCCGGGTCAGATAAATACTCGAAAACTATACTCAAAGTAAGTGGGAGAGAAAATACAATAACAAGTATAAATTTATCTGATTGCCCATCCAGAGCAGAAATTTTTTAACTAAGGGATTTCTGACTGAACTTGACATTACAATTTGATAATGCCTTAAAATTGTAAGCATTTGTCAAGAGATATGAAAGATAATAGTTAACCTCAGGTTTGACATAAAATCCCTCAAAACAACCTAACATAAATATTGCTCTTCCTAATCTTCATAAACAAAATAAGTGCCCCCAACCCCCTTTTTTCCCCAAAATTTTCAGAGATGGCTCATGATGCCTCTCCTGCATGTACAGATCTCTTCCTGCACCTCTTACCTTCCCTGCAAGGCAGCCTGTATCTTGTGTCATCTCCATGCAAAAGACACGGTAGTGAGGTACACAAGTACAGCATCTCACTACCCATGTCTTTCACACAGAAATAACATACGCCGTTTTTTTTAATATGGTCGCCATCTCCCATGCCTCCTCAGCGGTGACACATGCATCGTCTTTTTAATATGGTGGCTGTCTCCCATGCCTCCTCAACCGTGACTTTCAGGTCAACTTATTTAAAGAACTATTTCAGATTGTCAAACTCAGCTTGCATTTTAACAAAACAAAACCCCAAAGAAAACCTAAAATAAAATACAGATGCAGTTTAGAGTGAGTGCCTTTCGAGTTTCACTTTCATCCTCTGTGACCTTGACCTTTTATGTCATGTGACCCTCTCGTGGCCTGCTAATACTTACAGCCACTGCCTCAGTCCTATGCTCATCAATACTATGTGGTCCAGTCAACTCTAGGATAACTGGGCAGACTTGCTCTTCTACATCCTCTGCAAAGGGAAATTTGAATCAATATATATCAGTCATTCTTTGCTAGTGGTGCACTGCGGGGGGACCATAACAAGAATGTTATTTAAATTTAGATAGCCGACCAAATTCTCATGACATCGTTGTGTATGTTTCAATAACAAATCAAAGAAGCTGCATGAGCAAGGAGGATATTGTTATAAAAGCAAAAGAAGAGAAAAAGCAGAAAATATATCGAAATTACCCTCAAAATGGCGTCTTTTTTTGTGGAATTTCGACCCTACCTCTGTTTAGGAACAGTTTGTTTAGGGTTTGAATGAATTATTGAAGCAGGGAATACACCTACTGCAAGAAGATATAATAAACAGAATGTGCAAATGGTTATTTAAATAAAAATTTATTTGAAGTCACTGAAAAATGATCACAAAATTAGCTTAACTTACGATACATGCGGTGTCCCACCCCGATGAAAATTTCATCTAATCCTATCTTTCCGTATTAAAACTGTTCAATCGTCCAAAGTAGTATTTCGGTTAGTTTGTGTCACGAAATCCATGATAATATCAGTTTTCTTAAGAATTTCACATTTATTGCTCAGCAAGGTCGAT
>NW_019773887.1:0-25000 GCF_001039355.2 Lingula anatina | reverse complement strand
TCAGGATTGACAGTATCCTATATTTTTTTTTAATATATGTCAATCATGTTATGAATGACGTAGAGTTCTTGCAATATAAAAAAATCAAATGTGCCAGGAGTTTTATTAAAAATCTGATGGTGCTGGTTTTGGAGCTTGTTCTGCATTTTAATCACAACATGAACCATCAGGCCAAACACAAAGAAGTACAATTACTCTTAACAAAATAATACAATTGTGCTCATTTTGCAAACTTGAAGTTTTACATATCAAGTAAAATGGAAATATTATTTTGCAGTTACGGGGACAATGATACCCCCCCAAAAAACATCACAATCACTATTATTTCTACATATACGAAATTCCAACTTTATCCTTCATCTTGTTTGCTGATTTATAAACCATGCCACTTAAAAATGATAGGTTTATCAAACAGGAGGAAAACATTTACATACAGTAATCATAGTTCATGTATGGATTATTTTTTATCTACAGTTATGCACCTCAAGGTTATCAAAATGCTATCTCTCAACCAACATCAGAATCATTTGCCACATATGATTAAATTGGTGGTCAAGTTATCAATGATACTCATTCATATACTTCCAGGTAACATTTTAATTACTGTCACTCACAAGAGATAAGGGGAATTCATGCCCGAGAATCAAAAGTGAACAGAGCTTTTCACCACGGCCATGAGAAGAACAGTGATGCTACTATGTCATATGTCACACACATTTGCCCAAGTATTACAGTATTGCTTGTCGTTGAAAGGAAATGCACTAAATACCAATGACCAAGTTTTAGGCTTAATTTTTCTTCCTTTGAAACCATATCCTGTCCACTCTCTACATAATGATCTTTGAATTAATGTGCATGAAACTTCCTTGTGTACAACACTGCATTGATACCGTCAATACTACATGGCTTACCTTGTGTATATATTGTCATTGTTGACATACTGTTCTAGGCGCTGTAAGGGAGTTAACAGATCTTCCTGACCCTGTTCATAATCTCCACCAAATAAGATGTCATCACCTGTGCACATACGTTAAAAACATTTATTTAAAAATTATTAATAAACTGAAATAGTATCAAATCAAGTGATTAAAAAAATGGTAGCCAGATATGTTTGATTGATTACAAACTTAAAATTGTCTTTGAGAGAGGATTCTGATTAATTCTTTGAGGAAACTTAAAGTGATAATAACTCTTCGTTTCGGCCAAAAAATGAATTTTCCTGGAGTAAACAACAATTTTCCCATACTTACCAATGGTTTATGAGTCCATTTTTACATTCAAAGTTAGTCCCTGTTTTTTTTCTAAAAAGTTTGGTTTTTTGTTAAAATCTCTTAAGAGATTTTAACAGAGTATAGCCATCAATGGAGGTCACGTGGTCTAAAGACAAGCTCTGACATCAGAATAATAGCTATAACTGCCGGTTTTTGTGGTAAAACAGAATATATTATATTTCTATGAGTTATTCACAATGTTTTTATTGTGAAATATAGATCTCATTCGAAGAGTTATTATCCCTTTAACTTCAATTTGTACACAGACACTGATTTCAAATGAAGAAACAGAAAAATAAAGAGGGGCACTTAAATAGGCAGTAACAAAAAAATAATAAAGTCTTCAATTTAATATAAATTCATTACAATTTTACTTCAATGCCAGATGAAATTTGCTCTATCCCAAAACAATGAGTTAAGAAATTGAAATGTGCACTGGAGTATGTTTTGAATTTGTTGGCTAATCCNCGCTGTAAGGGAGTTAACAGATCTTCCTGACCCTGTTCATAATCTCCACCAAATAAGATGTCATCACCTGTGCACATACGTTAAAAACATTTATTTAAAAATTATTAATAAACTGAAATAGTATCAAATCAAGTGATTAAAAAAATGGTAGCCAGATATGTTTGATTGATTACAAACTTAAAATTGTCTTTGAGAGAGGATTCTGATTAATTCTTTGAGGAAACTTAAAGTGATAATAACTCTTCGTTTCGGCCAAAAAATGAATTTTCCTGGAGTAAACAACAATTTTCCCATACTTACCAATGGTTTATGAGTCCATTTTTACATTCAAAGTTAGTCCCTGTTTTTTTTCTAAAAAGTTTGGTTTTTTGTTAAAATCTCTTAAGAGATTTTAACAGAGTATAGCCATCAATGGAGGTCACGTGGTCTAAAGACAAGCTCTGACATCAGAATAATAGCTATAACTGCCGGTTTTTGTGGTAAAACAGAATATATTATATTTCTATGAGTTATTCACAATGTTTTTATTGTGAAATATAGATCTCATTCGAAGAGTTATTATCCCTTTAACTTCAATTTGTACACAGACACTGATTTCAAATGAAGAAACAGAAAAATAAAGAGGGGCACTTAAATAGGCAGTAACAAAAAAATAATAAAGTCTTCAATTTAATATAAATTCATTACAATTTTACTTCAATGCCAGATGAAATTTGCTCTATCCCAAAACAATGAGTTAAGAAATTGAAATGTGCACTGGAGTATGTTTTGAATTTGTTGGCTAATCCCGTTTCAAACAGTACATAACATAAACTAAGAAGGATTATCTGAATTTATATTCTTGGATACTAATCCTTGGAATTTAAGAGGAAATTGCTTTAATTTACGAGAAAAATATTGTTTTTGAAATTTTCTGACTGTCCCAATTTTTTAAAATTTATTAACATAATTGGTATAAATATATATGGGTCAAACACGGTATTTGAAATGTCTCTGACGGAACATTTTAGAGACAATTTTAAAAATTACAGTTGGTAAACGATCCACATGGTTACTTTTAAATACATTTTTATTTAGCTGGACCATAAAGGATTATGTAAAACAAGCAGCTAATTTGTATTGATATATATATATAATGCACCAAAGATTATACAGTATACCAGTAACTGCAATAAAATGTATATATGCATGTGATTTGAAAGGAGGGAGGAGAAATAAAAACAAAGAAAACACCTTAGTTTAACATTAAAGCAAGCATTAACAAACATGCATTTAGTAAGGGCTAGTGGCTTAAGGCTTAATATCCCTACTATAACAACAACTTCTATACATCATACCATTTTAGCTTCCCTTTCAAGAGTTAAAAACCATAACAGCAAAATTGCAATAAACTTGAGATGAAAATGCAAGGAATGCATGTAATTTAATGTAAATAGTTATTTCAGACAGCCAGAGCACAAGGCTCCAAAGAGCAAAACCAAATACTTTTGGGGTAATGGTGAGTGATACTTGAAAGTTGGTGAAAACCTTAACTCTTTTGGCGATGGTAGAATTGTCCCTCCTTAGTTATATATACAGTACAAAGGGACATAAAATAAGGGAAAGAGAAAAATCACAAAGGGCACCTCTCAGTGAATATATTGTCTTTGGTTGAATGAAATTTGTAAATTGCGTTTTCTTGGGGCACTTGCTGTAGGGACTAAGGCAAATTATTCAGACACTTACCGTCACCAAGGGGATCCTCTGCATCATCTTGATAAAATTCTATGTCTGAAATGTAATTAAACTTAGACTTAACCTGGATGCAAACAAAGAAATCATTGAGAAAATTACAATAAAATTTGAGGAGTACTCACCCGCCATATTGAAATCCCCTACTGCACAGCGTCGGAAGTTGTGATTGGTTGACCGCGATGTAAGCGGCACGCTGATTGCACAATTGGTTCATAAACGAAAATGTCATCCCGAGCATAGGTCATCTTCTCTGTCGCATTCGCAATCACACTGCTACTGTATGCATATCTCTGGTGAAAAACAAAGTAGAACTGTAAGTTGACAGATGTCCCATAGTCAGAGACACAGAAAGAGAAAGAGAGTAACAGGGAGTTTCCACAAACAGACCATTTTTTAAGGAAATTTCATTGTCAAAATCTTCAAGTGTCATGTGTTGGTTACAATATTTTGCTTTAGGCAAGTTAATTTCTTTGTAATTTATTGTTCACCTTTATACACCTTGATAAGATAAATAGTACCAGGTTGTACATAGATCAGTTCAGTGCTTGACTCTGTAACTTAGACGAAACATCTTGCATTTAACTTTTCAGACAAAAATCGATGAAAAATTTCATTCATTCTAGGCCACTAAGGATACATGATAACACATGGAGTGCATTTACCTGCTTTAGTGAACTTCCACCTGTATATTGCGCCTTGTCAGCCTTAAAATTTATAGCCTCAGATACGACCAGAAAGTAAACTATTAGTGTTAAAGGTGAAAATATGAATAGATTCAGTCTCATTCAGATTCAGATTCTTTATTGATAAACACCTTCACATACAGAACAAGGTACAACCAAGAACAGCACAGCTACTATTAGTACTATAGTAACTATAACATAGCACAAACAAATAGATACAAATATCATATTGTTGATATATGGCTATTTAAACCACTTATCATAATTTTTTATGGCACTTAAATTAAAGACTGTTTTAACACTTAAAAAAGAATTTCTATTGAAAGTTCTTCATTCAATTTCGTTACAATTTTGTTAATTGGACAGACTTTTAGAACCAAATCTTTCATTTCATTTTTTTTTCCTAAAATCTACTGGTCCATATCTGGATTCGGTAGTCCACATTTAAATTTCATTCATTTTTTATTGATTTGTTAAAGGATAGGACCCAACCATACACTGAACAGCAACTGATATGAAATGATAATACTGTACATGTACCATCAAAACCTGCTGCCGTATGTACACATACTGCAACAAATGGTTATCCACTACACTGAGCAAATGAACTCTCAAACTGGCACTGCTGTGGATATACGAGTTCCAGTGTTGAAATCAAAGAGGCCAAAAGATGAGCAGTTTCTGGTGGAAGAATTAAGCCATGTACTTTAAAACTGAAAATCGAGGATACACAGGGAATGGGTGAACTTGTTCCTAAGGTGATTATTTTACCAACTGTTTGTGGTGATAAGTACGGGAGTATTTGGTCATCTTATTGGAGTAACCAAATTCAGGAGAGGGAGCAGTCCTCAAAAATGTATGGGATCTCCCTCTCCCCCCCCCTCCCCCAACCGCCCATTGAATTTAACTGGTTTTCCCCCCACCACCTCTCACCATTAAATCTAACATACTGGGATACCTTAATTGTATCAACAGAAGCTATTTTATAACCCAAGCAGATCAGATCCCCTTCTATCTTGTAATTTATCAGTAGTTTATCAATGTTATGCCAGTAATACTACTGGCAGGATGACTTTGATGATAGCCAAGTGACTCTAAGTTTTGAAGTTACAACCAGCTTGTTTCCTTTCTTTTTCTTAGTTTCATTAAAAAAAATAAAAATTGCTGCAATATCAGAATTTTGAATCAAACAAGGTGTATATAATTTCCACTAGTAAATGTCTTTTGTCTCCATATATCTCCATCTGCATAGGTGATCATGACGTAAAAATAATTGTGTGATAAATTATGTATTATGAATTGAATTTAATGACAATTTAAATTTTTTCCAGCAAAGGAAACTACCAGCCACAGAGTGCAAACCCTTGGGTGTTAAAACCAATGTATTGCTGCCAAAAAGGATATATACCTGTATATACTGTAGCTACTGTAGTTCTCTACAGGCCTGGGGTGGATTGAGGCTGTCTTTTGGGTTTTACGGAAGACGGTCAGATTTTCAAGTTAACATTCTAATTTTTTCTGTTGAAAGACCATCTAGAATGGAGGATGGATCAACAAAAATAATTGGAAAGACAGTCAGAAAATATCTCTGGATCTGCCCCTAACTGCTCTAGAAGAAAGCACAATCGTGGAGGGCACTATACCCAAGGTTGTACATGGTGTATTTAACAGCTGATCAACCATTCTGTGCAGCAAAGGCATTCTCGATAGACTTGGCAAACAATAATAATATACCAATACACACAAACGCACTCCCCGACTCCTCCCTGGGAGCTGCCTTATGTAACAGCTGACTGCTTTATTATGGCAGAAGCTGTGTCGATCTATGACATCAATTTGGCCAGTAGCAGAGCACACACTTATTTCTATAACATCTTCGCTCTGTCCTGCTATTTACTTTATTTGTTTTTATTTCTGGAGATCAAGAGGTCTAGCTGTCTGTTTGTGGCAGTCATTCTGACATGTGGCAGGTGGGCACGGATGCTCACTTTGTATGTTCAAGTGTAGATTAAGTAACCATAGTCTACCAGCAAATCAATTTACCTGTGTTTTAATAGGCTACTGGCACATAGAGCGTCTACTGATCACTGAAATCAAGACGGTTTTGGTCTGCTGATAAACTACCTTTCGTGCTTACAATTATGGAACATCACTGTTAAGCTTATTATTATTATTATTATTATTATTATTATTATTATTACCAAACTTGCAACCCAAGGGTTGGATAATTACAATCATTGCATCATAGTTGAATAAAACCACTACTGAATAAGAATAAAGGAATATTAAAAGACATATGCAAATAAATTTAAAACAAAATAACTAAAATACTTGTATATCGCACTGGTTAAAAAGTCTCTCATAGGTCATTTGGTTTTAATTTTAGGTCTTTTTGAATGTCTCCTGTTCCCGTAATCAATATTAGACATTTTGTTTTGGTTGTAAAAGATAATGTAATCTATGATCCAGTTCATTTGATATACTAATACACAATTTTTGTGCATGCATTGAGCCGTCTTGCACTCAGTAGTTCAAGTGTACCTTTTTCACAGGCAGCATCATATTCAATTTTTACGCGGATATGTGTATATTTACATGATGAATAACACCATTGTTAATTGGCATGGTGTGGTATCCATTGTAGTATTACTATAAACTATTTTTGTCAAGTATAACGCTTGTTGTTGAACAGTGGAGTTGTCAACTTTGCAAAATATATTATTATTTATTGTATCTATTTATTCATTTATTTGACTGGATTTCATGGATGCGTACCCTACAGATGTATATGAAGGAATTGGGTCATTGAATGCCATTGTGTTTAGTTTTCATGCCTGAAAAATTGCAAATCGTTCTAAAAAGAAAAAAATCGCAAAGATACTCGTGTTTATATTGTCCCTAAGTGCCATGTGGAGGTTGAGTACATATTCTTCCCACTGTCAGGCTAATAAAAAGTCCATTGACGCTCAGGGTGAAGGTACACGGAGTGTAGTCACATTGGCCTTGTATGCTATTGTATTTTAGAAGAGAAGAAGCATGTGCAGTTACAATTTACAGATATATTTTTTTAAATGGGTCAGTCATTGCACAGGCATCGCCGTAGGAAGGCTCATAAAGAGCGAGTGGTATGTTTATGTACATGTGCGCTGTGTTAGAATTTCAAAGGTTTTTTTTTCTCTCTCTTATCTCTTGGACCCGTCTGTGCGTGGTTACTCTACACGTCATATGTCTGACGGCGGTTTCCCTGTTATCTTCAGAAAATAATTTGTTGTCCAATAAAAAAGTAAGATTAGGGAACGTTGGACGTTGCAACCGGATTTGTTGAATGTAAACACATTCATTGGTATAATAAAAAAATGCAGAACCTTTACATATGTTGTGCATATAATTTATGTCGTTGTTTTTGTCTTAAGACCAAATCTTCGTCTAAGAAAATTTAAATTATGAGTCTCTGTGTTGCCTACTGGTCCGTTTCAATGAAGATGCTGTGATCCTTTAATGCAAATGACGTCAAAAATTACACACAGTGTTTGCTTGTTGGGGAGTGGCAAATCACACGTGAGTGTTCTTATTTTTACTACTTTTTAAGGTTATTTTGTGGTA
The DNA here is from genome assembly GCF_001039355.2 of Lingula anatina. Next base: position 17,241 of record NW_019773887.1, on the reverse strand, counting down.
GTTCCTTAGAAGAACGTGTTAGTAGACGGTAATCTTTTCTGCCAAGCAGAACTGACAGCAATATTTAAACATAGAGAGAGAAAGAGAGAGAGGAGATGGTTCGCAAGATACACGTTGGCTGATTGACTAATGAAGAACACCACTGACAGGTATAGTTGTCTATGTGTATTCCTAGGTTTTAGAGGAATCGATGAAGATGAGTCAAATTTTCAACTGAAGTAGTCCTTCATCTTCCTACACCATAAAACAAATACAGGTATGGTTTAAACGCATTGGTTGAATAACAATTAATGTCCGTTTTTCTCCTCTCCTCGGAAGGCTGGACTGAAATGCTGTATTGATTCAAAATTTCTCTTCAGAGTGTAAGTGATAAGACACATATAGACAGGTAAATTTAAGTTGCAGGTTCCGTTTTCAAAGCTATTATTTATGCTTGATAAAATGTATTGCCATATATACCGTCTTCTGTTGACGCCAAACACTGGATATATAAATTGACGTTATAACATTGTTTCAACAAAGGCACGCCATTAGTCAAAAATCTACGCCCAAGAGCCTTAGAAAATTGCCCATTTAAATTGCTTCCAGAGAGCCCAACGGAATTTTCAAGTGGACAAAGTGGGGAAAATAGAGAACACAGAAATCTCATCGCCGCGGACTGACAATAAACAACATCGGCAGGTAAAGTGGCTCACTTGTGGCACACTTCAACTGATTTTACCAAGACTAGTATGCACTTTCGAGGGTCTTTTGATAGATAAAGCCGTTACTGTCTCTGTATAAAGTAGGAGATACGAGATGAATCATATTCCCTTGCTGATAGGAAAGACAGCGTTTCTGTAATTATGTCTGTAAGACGGTTCCAATTAGTTAAAGGGATACAAAACACAGATAAATGATTACTCACACCCTTTGTCTTCCATTTTGATATACTCGTACATTCTTTGGGGTAAAAAGCTCGTTGGCAAAACAAAAGAATTAAAAAATGATTCGCTGCCTGAAAAAGTAAGAATGAATGAAAGAAAGAAGAGAAATGACAAGTAAGATATGTTTAAAGAGGTTGACATGATTAATGTATTTTTAGTGCTTTTGGTAACAATTCTCCATCAAATCATGAACAGTATTTCAAACTAATTACAATTCAAAGCTTATCTCAAAACTACTGACGCCATGCGATTTCTCAAACTGACATCAAAAGACTGTCTAAATCAGCTCGATACAAAAATCCCATAAAACATATCCGCAAGCAGACAGAAAACTAAAAAAGGTTAAAAGTTGCGTTGCATTGTGCTACCAATGGCTTTGTACAACGAAAGTTTGAAATTGTGCTACCAGGGAGTTTGTACAATGGTAACTTTAACCCTTTAAGTCAATGCCTAGGTAAATATTACATGAAGGTGTCAACCTTTCAGTGTAACGTGAATCAGTGCCTTTTTTTCTGAACTGCTTTCTAGGTCAAACTCTAAGCTCTGGCTCCTGGTAGTTCTTAAAAACACTTGAAACTTTTTAAAAATCATTCATGTAATGCTATTATAACAATGACATATGCATTAATATCCATCTACCATAATAATCAACATTGTAATGATATCATAATGTCATCAACGTGATAAACGATTGAAAATTAAAATTAGCACTAAGACAGCTGGGTTAAACGCTATACAATTAACGGTGTTTATGCGCAATTCCCCTGTAGCTGACATTAATCTGAGTAATAGAAAGGTTGCCATGTTAATTACTGAGATATATGTATGGCAAGAATGGCATGTTGCGATGATCTCAAAGCAGTTCCAAGAATGCCTAGGCGAAACAAAAGTGCTGATTTATATTGAATCCCCTTCTAGATTAGATCCTGACCGGCGTGACTTCGGCTTTGAGCGAATGGCATCGCATCCATGATTGTGTTCGCACTTGTATTTTAGCTCCATTCAATTTAAGGCCAATGAGGATAACTGAAGCGAAGTAACGCGAACGCAATTTTGAATCCCCTAGATCCGTCTTTGTGACACGTTATCAAGCTTTAAGTCTGTCTGCACAGTGTTCAAGGTTATTTTATGTCTATTAGCTTTGATTCCACACCACCAGCTCTCCTGTCTTTTTTTAACGATCTTGCACTTTAACGATTGTATAGATTGTCTTTCTGATCCCAGCTTACTCCAGTGTTCACCAGAAAATGCTGAAGCCACGAAATCAATTGAGGCTCATCTAGAATTACATTTGATCAATACACATATCGAATGTCTTAAGAAGTGTGCAATCACCCTGAGTACCAAAGCTGGTGTGTAGGTCTGAAATTTTGTCTCATCACTTTTGATAAGAATTATATAAGTCAGTTGTTTTACGTGTGCTGAAACTGCAATGCCAATTTAAAAAAGGTTTACTATTTTTACTGTAATATATATATATATATATGCTAGCAGGCAGTCAAATGTCTTTTTCTGAGGATATTATAATGGATTTCAGTTCGCATTATAAGGTACACCAGCATGGAAAGGTAGATTGTAACCTCTCTCTCTCTATCGCCCATGGCGCGATAAGATGTACGTCTTCGTCAGAGGCGTGGGTTTTAAACCATCCAGATGTTCTAACTGAAATGTTACGTAAACTGTTTGTAGAATTGCATGGGGTTTTAATTAGCCCTTGGTGTTTTTTGACATGGCTGTGCTGTAGCCTAAACTTGCACATGCACGCAGACGTTCTTCATGGGTAGAATGGAAGGGTTTTTCTGACAACACATTTTGATGAAATACATGTACGTCGTTGGAATTATCACGAAGCAATTGATTATAAGTGTTTTTTAAATCTGCGTAGCAGCAATCTATAATGTGAAGCATTCTTATTGAAATGTTTGTTTGCTTGTTTGTTTCTTTTGGTGAGTACCTGTCAAAGTTGCTCATTAATTTTTACATCTGTGTGATGACATTTCAGAAAACATTGCTCTAAGCAACCTTTACAAAAAAGAAAATAATATAATATATTTCGTGTGCATGGGAACGTGTGTAATCATACATGTATCTGTGTTGTATTTACTCATGATATAAAGGTAGTTTCAGTTTTGCTCCTCATTGTGTCAAAAAGTTTCCTTAATTAAGTTACACCCAAACATGGTCTTTGTTTGCGTCACGTGGCACATCATTAAATCTTCGACCGATTTCTCTGAGACATTTTATTTACGCCAAATAGTATTTTTGAAACCGGCCCTTCGGTCCCATCTTATGTTTAAACTTGTTTTTTTCTTAGCATTCATTTTTTTGCTTCTGGTATTTTGCGTATCGTTCTCTAGTCATTCATATGAACATAACTTTTTAACTCTCTCTTTCAATACTGGTAGGTTGTTCTTTGTTAAAATGCTGATCTATACATCAAGTTTATTCATCCATTTTGACTTCCTTCCTTTATGACCGCTTTTTCATGCAACATTGTTTGGCTTGATTTTTCTTCTCATGCAGTTTCGCTCAAGGTTTCTTGAATTACATGCAGAAGTTACCAGAAAGGGAATAATATCACTCAAATTGATTAGATGGATTTTGTGCAAGTTGTACCTATCAGTTCTAAAGCATCTTGTTTTCAGTTTGATCCCATAGCATGGCGTGTTCATCAAGCTTTCTTATTTTCAAACAGTATCTACGACACTGCGGTGAACGAGCACGACATTAAACCTAGTGCCATGCATACATACCCTGAGTGTCAGAGCAACGTAAAAGCTAGCTTGCTAAATATACCTTGTGGTGGAGTCGCTTTTATCCTGGTATTGCTACTATGGGTTATATATGAAATCAAGATCGAGCTGGCAATACCGGAATCTAGAACCTAGGGTATGCATACACGACTACTCGAGAATTCTTTATTGGTGTAAGCCAGAGCACAAAAAGAAAATCCGGGTATAAAACATCTATTATCAGTTGTATAACGACCCAGACATAGACAGAAGAATGCTATTAGATTATCAAATATATGGCTTATATATCACGCGTTTAAATCAGCCGTAGAAAGAATGATAGTTATCCAAGTCGCCTGGGGGACTATCAGTTACCAAGAAAAAGCATCAAAGCTGCTGCAAGACACAAAACGAATTGTATCCACGGGATTCCGTACTAAACGTTGACTCATTAAACGTAAATCTCAGTAATGGGTTTCATAAGGCATTATTAGTCATACATATATCGGATGAAATTTGACAGTCATTATTTTCTGTTTTTATCTATCCATTTGTCTGTCTGTCTGTCTGTTTTTCTGTCTGTCTATCTATCTATCTATCTATCTATCTATTTTTGGAATTTGGAGACATGTCTGAGATATTTATTAAATCTATTGTAAAATGTTCGTTAAATTACACCCCGCCAGTTTCCTTTCCATGCCGCGCTCACACTAGGCCCCGATGGAGCGAATCTCATAAGCATGATGCGACGTTGGCACTCACAGGGGCAATTGTAATCTTTGTGTGACAGCACTTCAAGAAAACCTGTCCCTGTTGGCACCAACTTTGGTATAATGGATAGGTTACGTGCGTTTGTTGTTTAGGGTTATTCTCTTTGTTTTCAATCGTGTCATAAAGACCCACATTTTTAATTCTGTCTATATCTCTTAGATTTTTTAAAATATATATATGTATTTAAATAAGATTGATTTTTAGTAGTTTAAATTTTAAATGGTTTCCAATGAGAGTTTAAGATTAAAATATTGTCATTTTAATGATTTTAGTATATTAGCCATTATTGTAAGGCGCCTTGAGATAGAATGTAAGGCGCCATAGAAGAATCTTATTATTATTATTATAATGATTCGAACCCTCTTGGTAAGACCCTTGATTCCTCTGGTTGTCTATATCGATCTGGCATGAGGTGAGAAAAACAGTGCTAATACATGTGCTCTTTTGGTAACGCCCCTTTAACAAAACATAGGGGGCAACTTATTGAATTGGTGCGAGATACTCAACATTTTGATCGCGATTTCGATGCAGGGTATAATTTATGCAAATAAGCATGAATGCATTGATTGCAGTCTGCTACTACAAGTGCCAGGGAGTGCCACGGATTGTGGATTGCAATCAGATGAAAATCAATGCTTGATTACACGCCGTGGACTTTATATAATGCAGTCAATCACCATGACATCATGTCAAAAATCAAATAATAAACAATCTGTAGGATGACTGATATGATTGCAACATTGTGACACCAGTAGTTCAAGGAGTCAGTTATATTAGAATCAACCTGCTTCATTTCTTCGTTATGACGCCATTGCCGGGTAAAAAGCATTATTCTACTGTGTATGCAACTGCCACTTTCCATACAGCATTGTTAAAAATGAGTACGCTTGCAAGCAAGACTGTTACAATACTTTAGAACAGATTTGAATCGGTTTCCAGAAAATCTTTGTGAAATTGGACATATTTTTGATTGATGAATGGTTCTTTCTTTTCGATGTTGACTAGATACCCTGTTAACAGACGAGACAGCTAGTCTTGTCAGATAAAGAACATAAGCACGATGTAACCTTTCAGTTGAGGTTTATGAGCCAAGAACTATAGCTCAAGACGGATTTGCTACAGGCGAGCTTGTGACTTCTATTTGGTACTCGAATAACGTAAGTGCCATTTATTGTCAAATTTTAATGCGATATTTCTGTAGGAATGATGTTTATTCTGTAGGAATACATGTGGATTATGTAGCCTAGTGGCGTTGAATAATCGTAAGAGAAAATTAAAGCGGCGTAAGCCCTGCGGGTAGCCACATAAGAGGGAGTTCCTGTCAATTGCGTCATTCATTTAGCATATCTACTTAAACGATTTCAACTTTTCACGTTTGATATAAGAGTGTTAGATAATGGACGGATATATATCGATCGGCTGCGGGATGGCTTCATCATTAAACGTTATGGCTAGGACTCATGTGAGTAAGAAAAAATAGAAAAAATATAAATATTACTCATGTGAGTAAGAAAAAATAGAAAAAATATAAATATTGACAGAAAAAAACATGTCAAGCCTTGATCACAAATCAAGAAGCCAGTGAAACAGGGATTGTGGCTTGAGTAAAATATTGATATATGCAAGCAATGGTATAGTGAATGCCTGTATGATGTTGGTATACTACTGGCTACACCAGATTTTTGAACTTGAAAGACCTAAAGATATATACAAAGTCCAATTATTCGCACTCAACGAGATTTAAGAGCGGATCACCTGCGACTCAGTATTTGCACTCGAAAATACGATATACATATGTTATACAGTTCAACTTGGAATGCCGAACTGGTACAAAATTTCAGACGAAAGGTAAGTTCACCTTTTTGAGCTAGCGCTAGTGCAAGGATATAGTAGCGTCTTTAAGTTTGCAAATTTTATGACTCACGTGAGATAAATTGAAAAGAAAAGAAAGTGACATAAAAAGATTTATCGCTCCACTTGATATAAATCTAGGCACCATCAAGCGCCACTTGATTAAGTTGTTAGCAATGAGGAAGCACTGTTATTTGAAGACAGACACAGAAGACGGTTGCGTAATGGATTGTAAATTAGTTCATCATTTACATCTGCGCCCTCTCAGTGGTACGATGAAGAGATACGAATTTGTTGGAAAGCGTTCAATTTTTTTATTCTACCTCCATCGATTTGCATTTGCGCAAGTTAACATGATAGAGACCATTCACACCATAGTTGATCCGCTGACTAACTAGTACGCGTATCAAATATGGCGCGAACTTGACGGTGGATTCCTGCCTCGCACGCGCACCCTCCCAGCAGGGAAAGAGCAGTTAAATCTCGGCACGTTTCTAGTGGTTGGCGCCATATTTGATACGCGGATCTGTTAATCCGCGGATCATTTTGTTTTGAATGCGCTCTTATTAGAAAATAAGTGTAAAGGCCAAAGTCGTCAGCGTTATTTTCAAGCTTAAGTCTTGAGATTGAAGAACCAGTAAGAATTGAATTATTTTCCGGCACTTCTATTTCTCCAGGGCCTTGAGAATCTTTAGTCAGAATTGAGTTAAGCCTGCGTAACTAGAAGTTAGATCTTGATGTTCCACGTTTAAACATTAGTAGCACATTTAAATGGTGACTGTGGATCTGTTTAACAAAAATAAGACATGATTTACTTTTTTACACAGATGCTTGCTTTAATTTTGTTCATCACCTTAGATTTATCCAGAATAAAGAATACATACAATCTTTGGTAAGGAGCTGAAGTCTAAAATACAGTCACTTTCGTTGTTAAATAGAGCCCAGGCTAGTTATTTCACAGGATAAATGTCCCTTCATTTGCCACATTAGATGCTGTGTCAATTATGCAGTGCCTAAGCCGTACACAGAGACGGAAGAGCAAACGTTAAGGATCAGAAATCTCACTTTATCCATTTTCTCGATCCACTTACCGTCCGACTGAAATTCTAAGATGCCAGTAAGGTTCGCTTTAATTAATTTAACGACAATAGGCAATTATAAAGCGGCCCAGTAGAAATACATAAACGTTCTTTTATCACAAAGAAGGAAAGTGATTATGCAATAAAAAGGAAAGGAGAATCAATTTTCAAGTGTTTTTTCTCTATATAGCCAATATAATGACTAAAATGTCAAGCAGTACTGTAAGATTCTCCTAATATAATGATAAAAAGAGCCCAGAGAAAGACCAAAATTACACCAAAAAAAAATAAATAAATAAATAAATAAATAAAGGCAGACAGGTAATCTTACTGTCATTTTTCAGACTATTAGTCAGGACCAGGACTAAGATGATTAACAAAACTGATTGCAATAAGGCATTTTCCTCGTATATTGAAAAGATCGACACAACATACGTTTCGTACAGAAATATGTGCATATTTATGGTCTACCAGCTCACTACGCTATTTCTAATCAACAGAGGCTCATTAAGTCAATCTTCTCAAATTTGACGATCTCCCAATCGTCTAATGAGCTTAAAGTACATTTAATTATATTTTAGTGACTAAGGGAATAAAAACTAAAAGAAAAGTATCGATTCAAACAACATCTTCTTTCAATGAATAGCTGGACTTTGGGTTCCGTGAACCTTTCATACTCCCTCTGAACATACATAAGGTGCTGCTGCATTTGTAGGCTCGAAATGAACATAATTACCACCTTACCCATCGTGTTCAGTGAGGGTTCTTTAGTACCGAGCATTAAGTGGGGGAACGGCGCCCCATTTTCACTCTCTCTCTCTCTCTCTCTGTGTGTGTGTGTGTGTGTGTGTGTGTGTGCGCGCGCGTTCGCTTGCGTTTGTGTGTGCATTTGTTATAGCCTGTCATATAAGCCGGTAGGTGATCACAGCAACGGGGATTGAAATACCAAGCATGACAGACCAACATTCAGTTATTTCAAAAGCTATAACTATGATGCTGCGTCTCTGTCGGGAAGTTATGTCGGGCGCTACTATATAGATAAAAGGGTGCTTAATTCGTTGAAAAAACAGAATGGAATGATGTAGAGCGTTTGGTTGCATTTGCTCCAAACCCAAAAGACTGGCATGCGAACGAATCCAAATGACGTACGTAGTTAACTCTGTTACAGTAGATTAGATTGCAATTAATCCCGTTATACACGGTACACGCATCGCGCAAATGTAGTTAGGGGGAATAAAATCTTATAAGAGACCATCCGTACGCGTGCTGCATGTATCCTTGACGTGGCAATACTACTTGCGTCAGACTGACTGAGATTCGATCTTTCTGTGGGCGGTGTGAATGCAGCCATATTTTCCCGGCATTGCATCTCGATTGTCCTCGTAAATGACAGTGTGATAGATCAGTGCCTACAGTTCAGCTCCATCGCGTGTACTTTGGGATCGACTGAACGATCGAATATTTAGCCAAGGCAGACCCATTCTAAATGTTAAAAGCCACTTCGGGCGGTAAGTGATTTTTCACCGGCCGAAATCATTAAATTGACAAATTGAACCCAGGCGGTCTCTTTGGATCATTAGTTTATCAGAAATCTATTTACTGGTCAATCATATGAGGAAAGTATGCTGACTATACGCTGCTGGGACAATGCAATCACAGAAAAAGGAGAAAGGGTATTTCCTTTTTTCGTGTTGGATTAATGATTTTTTGTCGAGGAAATTGCAAAACAGAAATGAATTTCGGAATTCTTATCAGATACTTTGCCAACATAGATAAGCACAGGGTAGTACACAAGAGGATGGACTGAGTTAGATCATTTACTGTGAGTTGTTACATGTAAGCGTTGTTGTTTCTTTAAAAATATTCCTTAAACACTGAGATACTCAGCCATTTAAAAAGTCTTGGATAGAAGGATCGAATTTATATGACATGTATTGGAACGTAATTAGTAACAAGGCCTATATTTACGGAATGTCTTAATGGAAAGTCCTCTTTTTTGAAAATATTTAGCTATAAGACATTTCACAATTTTCCCCAGTTGTCAGTAGACTGTTAGAACGAAAGGCATGAAACCATTTTCAAAACGTAGATTTAAATCAGCAGTTCACTGTAGGGCCCCTATTTGTAGATATTTAGACTTGATCCCTCTGTCATTTTAAGATGATATACATTAGCTTAAATCAAATATCTAGATATAGCCTGACCAAGTAAATTAAGGTTATATGATTGATTGGTCAGTTTCAATTCATTGTAAGGACAATTTCCCTTTCAAGCAGAGAGACTTTCTGACTGAAAGTCAGTCAGTGACTGGTTTTCTAATGAGGAAAGGACGCCGTTGTTGAACTGGCCAAGCGAGGCGGCCAAATCAGGTCGAAGGTTTGATTTGCCGTTATCAGAACCTGGTCAAACTAAAAAAACACACAACACAAAAGAAAGCTTTAGGACAAGAACACTTTTAATCGATCTTAAAGCGGATGTAAGTTATTCCGGTAACTGAAATGAGAGATACTTTTTATTTTGCGTACAGACTCTGTCCTGAAAAAATAGCATATTTAGTAGGTTATAATGAGAGAGAGAGAGAGATTTCCATTATCAGCTTATGTTTACTGTTAAAAATTGATGCTTCAGAAAGCAGGAAATATAAACACAAGAGAAAATTGATGCGCCACTTTCAGGTCTTTGAAGTCATATTATTTCAAATTGTTCCATTACTGTTTTGGTTTGCATTTCAGTCTTTAATCGTAACTTCAGCCCATAATACCCTGTCTAAATTCACAAATATTCGGTGCCTAGTACTTCTGACTGTCAAACACAGGCAGTATTAAAAACAATACTACTATACCATCCTTTTGTTCATACAACCTTATGCTTTGTCGGCAAATGGAACCCTTTCATAATTTCCTTTGATAAACTCATGGAATATTTATGTAGATGTACATGTACGTAACGCAATATGCTTTATTGCTAAAAAGACTCTTTCAGCACTTGGCAAATGTTTTCAAGACAAAGACATGAAACAATAATGTTCATACATAAGTTCGAGTTCATGCAACAAAGGTCGAAAATGTAGAAAATAACAACTAGCTTATGTCTAAGTGCATCTTATGGAGCAAATGTGATATCTACGTTTCAACATGCTCTAGCTTTAAACCGAACACGTTTGAATTAGACAAAATTGAATCAAAACAAGAACATGTGTTGGTCAGAATTTGGTACACTCAATAGTATCTAGAACTTGCGTCTGACGTTTTGCAAAGTGCAGCATGCCAAAAATTTATAATTGATTTTCAACTCTACCGGGTGAAATTTTTCATTTGCAAAAATGTCTTTTATGGAATGTTTGAAAACGTGTTGATTTTTTTAAATATTCGATTTAAACAAGTATTTTTACAAAAAAAAAAAAAAAACAAAAAAAAAAAAAACTCAATACTCTGATCGAATCTTAATGCCAGAGGGGTCTCCCTGATGTAGTCCCCATGATTCAGTTCGGATTAAAAAAAGAGCAGCCACCCAACACAGATTAATGACGATTTTAATTTTCTAACTTCACTGCAAATCAAGACACTTGAAATGTTTGCTTGCACTTTCTTTCCTACACGTAACTCCTACACGTACACATGCATCACCTGACAACCACGTGTTTCTGGCTGCAGGATGGCCAATACACATGTTTGCAGATGGACCTTCTGCGTGTGTTTATTACCGATATTCATCAAAGTGTGCGATATGTTACGTTATTTTTCTAAAGCATACGGGCATGATGTTCGAATGCACTAGTTGCCGGCCTCATTTACACCTGTGGTGCATCTCCTTGGCGCACGAAACCTCGTACTTTGCACAAACTACGTTTACTTACGTAGAAGGTGTCCGTGAATTAGTCTCAGCATATTTATAACTCTGCGTTTATAACTCTATCTTTATGGAAAATTTTCTCTTTGCAAGGCTCATTTTAAAGGGGCAATATTTCCTTTTGCGCTTCCTGGTTACAACTCGCATCTTGTTCGACCCTTTTTAAAAGAAAAATTCGGCTTACTACCAGTCTGTCGCCGAAGAAAATTACAAATTAAAAACAGTGTAGAATTTCTTCATTCCTAAAACTTAGTCTTGAATGCTTAAGGGGCCGGATACGTTTTACATTTACGAGACCATAAAACAGTTTATAGCATCACTGACCCTTTTCCTGTGAGCTTTACATTCTGGCCGTTCTGTAGAAGTCAATCCTTTGGTGAATTCGTAAACGGTATTTTGTACCCCTCCACACCTCCCCCCATGCCAGAGGTTTGGTTTTTTGTCTTTATTCTTAGTTTATTCTATAGTTATATATGGATTAATAAACAACTGATTATTAAAAATGAGCGTCGGTAAAAGCCCTTTCTCAGAGGACAAAAAATTACATATAGGGCAGCTGTATACAGGCGGTTTTACAGGCGGTTCTTGAAACGTACAATTCTTATACACGTGGACGGCGGCAAAAGTGTTGGTTTCAGTTCTAAATTTGAATAATTTATCCGAAGCCGAAGTCGAACTCCAAATCAAATCAGTGAGATCACCTAGTCAATATTGGTCAAACACTTTCACCAAAGATAATTTTGAGGCCAATAATGATAAAAGAGTTCCAAGTACTAAATCGTGTTAGTCTTTATGCCTGTACAAATATTTGTTTGAATAATTATCTGATTGGTGGTTTCACTTTTTGAACGATGCGCTTTAAATTGAAATGTAAAAGTTAACTGGTGATCTCTCTTAGGAGAAGTCTAAGTCACAACATCTTCATTTGTGCAAAAGTCGGTGACCTCGTTCTTCAAAGCCATCGTTTGTAATGGTGATCTATGTGTTCATTTGCCGCTGATCTCTTTCGAGTGTTTCTAGACGACGTTGGTTCTTCGATTAATCAGTGCTTTAAGACATCCAAGAATCTATCACCTGATCATACTGCCGAACCGTCAAGGTTTCTATTTTAAGAAGCAGTTGCTGACTTTTGGCCGTCAATGAACGGAGCCAAAGCCAAGGCATTGCAGAGATAGCATGTACTCCGTGTGAATTGCCAAGTCCATTAGCTGAATTTGCTCTAGCTGACTTAAGGGCCAGATTCTAAACTGATCATGAATTATTCGATATATCTAGAAGAATTGACTGCTTTGGATATTTTTGTCTACCGTGGTTCTGAAACGTCAAAGTCACAGCCAAGTTGAAATACCGAAACCAACAGAATTATTCAGCCCAAATTACAGTGAATCCCATATTTATGGCACCTTATTTCGTGGATAAAAATTCAGACAGAACAGAGTGCAACACGGTGAGTACACGATAGGTAAAGCTGATGGCGAAACGAAATGATATTCGTTTAATGGTGAAAATTACCAAAGGGCAACCCTTTTACTGTAGCTTGTTAATGGAGTGCTTAGACACCTATTACGTCTGTTTGAAGCTTGAGGGAAGACAGGAAGATGTGCAGAAATAAAAAGTTTAAAAGGTGTGTCATTCCGGACATTCTGAGTCACATGTTTTGACATGTTAAAACTCACCTGTGGAATTTAAACACGTACATTTTGAATACAAAACGGTAATGGGTGCTGTTTTCTTGGTAGGGTATAAGTCACATGTACAATCAATACTATGAAACTCAAGTAGATCAAGACACACATATTGATTTAGGAGTATCTGGTAAAATGATATAATGATAGAGGAAATATTGAGCAAAAATTTATCAACTGATATCTTAAATCGGGTTATCGAATTATTTTATTATCATGGGGAAAGCGAATCAGCCGATTGACAGAAAAAAATGTTCAGGAAGATTGGCGGCAAAGAATAGAGTATATTTGAAAATAAAACTGTTCATATCCATTTCTAGATTGTATACCCATGCTCTGTTCTGTAAGATACACAATTTGGTACGGTTTGTCTATCCTTAATTTTGACTAAGCGGAAGCGATAAACGGCCTTTAAAAGATTCGATAGACGTTACTGGCGAAGGAAGATAATATTTACTCTATCCAATTAGCATTATCAGGCAGTTTTGAAGCTGAAGAGAAAGAGAAAGTTTTTTGCTTTTCAATGAGCAGGTCTGTGGGTTAATACTCAAAGAAATTACCTTGGCTCAGTAACGATTATAAGTCCATTAGCTGTTGGCTTTCGCTGTCTTATTGAACTCTTGGCATTACAACAATGCAAAACCCTTTTGAAAATACATTTGCACACATCGTTACGGCACTTACATACCAACCGTATAATGGAACAATAATTCAATTTTTTGTGTCTTACATTCTGATTTGTACAAGTACAGATCTCTATTTCGTGTTTCCAAACTAGGGGTTAATATGACACAACCGGCTCAAGATAAATGGTTGTTGTGTGATTCAGTGTGACATGAAATCATCTTTACTAGAGAAGACTTTTAAGGAATCTTGCAAGACAGTCGATTTTTGCCGTTCTGAATAAGATAGGTGAACATTGGACATCTTTGCGTTCTCACCGCACGAAAATGATAAAAACTCCAATATGAAAATGTTGATTGGGCTCACTACATTATCGACTGGAAATACACAATCATATAGAATCCATTGGTGATTTATCAGCAATCGGCAAATTTGACTCTGTTTGAGTATATACATGTACATGTAGGCAACAAACTTTTTGGTGCCATTTCCTAAAATGGTAGACCTACCAATTAAACGGGCCTTGTATTGCTGGTGCCTGGTGCGATTTTAGTCACATTTGAGAAAAGCTATTTCTTCATACAAACGAATCTTTGAAATAATCATGCCTGTCAGGTCCAGGGTTTTATCCACAGTTTGCATCTGGCGTGTATCACATTTGGATGAACAGGCTTCGAAGAATTGACCTTAATAACACGGATTACTGGCGATTTTCTCAGTTTATTAAGTGGCCAGCCTTTAACGCCCTAGGCAAAAAGGCACGAGGGAAATTTTTATTATCTCGGATTCTTATCCCTACCTCTAAGGGTGCGTTCACAATGAAAGTATCGTACTAGGTTGTTCGATCTAACTCCGCGGGGACTCTCGCTAAATGCAACCAGATTAACAGATTAACAAGTTCTCTTCTTTTTCCAACGTACCCGCATAATCACCAGCGTTTTTATATTCTACCCAGTACCAGGCCAGGAGGAGGGGTTTTAGACTAATTCTCGCGGAAAAGTTGTAAAACTGAGCCCAGTCGCCCAGACTGATAAGGATTAGATTGAGATGCATGCAATGGGATAAGGTTTGAGTGCGATCCGAGACACCTAATTAGACAAGTAGTGCACAGCTATATTTACAGAACGCACAATGGTAATTCTACTGTATGGTGAATTTTGCTATGTAGGGCATTGGAAATGCCGTTTTAAAGTAGGCCTATATTCAGTTTAATCCAATACTGCCTTCTTGAGAACATACTGTAGAGTGGTTTGATAAACCTACCACTCTAGCAAATTAGACAGTTTCCAAGCAGGAGATTTGGCATGTAAAGGTTCTTCAACGATACTCCTGAAGGGCAGAAACAATGTTATAGGCCTACAGTGTGAGATGGAATCGTTACCAAGTCAACCAAGCTGATGATTTATAAGTTATGGAAAATCTGCTGGTCAGAATGCACATGCACAGCACTTTGTCATCAATTTCGTTTCCCATTGCAAAAACAATCGGCTTTATAAACGGATCTTTAAACTTGGTATTACGGTTGGCTAGGCTAAATACGTAATGAATCGTATCAGCATATATGATCATAGCTTTCCACTGTAAATGAACCATGTCCCATATTATTTTTTAGGAAGATCGAATACTGTGAACTCCCTCTATTCGGAAGGAATAAAAATTTTGGAAAACACGTGCACTGTTCATTTAATTACATAGCCCTTGCAATACGGCATCCTTTGAACTAGTTTAGGGAAGTAACTTAAAGTAATATGCTTTAAAGGTTAATGTTCTTTTTTAGAGGAAAGCTCAACTGGTATTTTCTTCCTCGTGCTGTCAGTGCCAATGGCAATCTTATTCAGGAAGGAGGATTTTTTAAAAAAGAGTTCGCATCGTTTCTACGTGTATATTGTGCACAATGTTTGCATACTGCCCCACAACGTTCGTGTAATTTGTCAGCACTTTCCTCCTAGGTTCATTTGTCGAATGGAGACTAAAAATTGAGACTTTTACACACATATGCAAAAGTATAAGAGTCAGGCTCAATGTCAAGTGCCAAGTGCCAAGATGGGGGTTCAAATATCACCTCGGCCGTGTTTTAAGGATAATATATATATATATATATATATATATATATATATATATATGAAATGTGAAATTCCATACGGAATCCGAGGTTCATAAAGCTCGGGCTTGTCTTTTCAGTTGTGTGCTGATATCAAAACCTTAGAAAGAATTACTAAAACTCGAATGCAATAAACTAAAAATCGATAAAACTTAATTCACGTACCGATAAAAAAGCAAGATTATCTTACTAACTGTAATGGAATAAACACTGTGTCATCGTAAATCTTGCTGGCTCAAGGGTCAAGCTTATCTTGGAAAAGACGTGTCAAGTCTATATAAACTGCCTATAAACGTTCAAGGCTACTTGCCAGATTTATTCGATAAAAAAAGGGAACGACGCAGTTTATGTGCACCTTTTAAGTATAATTATAATAAACTCAAAATATAATTAATTTTCCTATTCGTCGTTATTTCCATAGTTTCAGTACGCCAATTGGCTGGCCAAAATACCTCTCTTCAATCTCTTGCTGGCACTCCAATCAACAGGTGCCTCATTGCTCAGCCTAGCCAAGCCTGGGATTGCTCACCTGCCATATATCAATTAAAACGGTCGTTGGTGATTTATTGGGTTTTGTATAAAGTGAGTTGAATAATGCTTTCTGCGGTGTTTATCTTGTCAGTGTCTGGAGAGTTGCTGCACTTAAACTGGCACACCTGAGCGTTGGGTTTAATTTATTTTCCAAGAGGCATTTCTCTTTCCGTCTTATCAGACTTCTCTCTCTCTCTCTCTCTCTCTCTCTCTCTCGCTTATAAACGTACAATATTAATTGTAGGTAGACAGATAAAGATTCAATAAACAAACATGGAATTTTCTCGAGTGCAGTATATATGCTGGCATACGTCCTTTTACAATCTCTTTCTCTCTCACACACACACACACATTCACACACACCTGCCTGTAATAAGTGTGTGTGTGTGTGGGGGGGGCACAGATGTCTGTCTGTGTGTCACATAAACGCAATCCATCTTCAGGTTCGCATCATTTAATAAACGGAGACTCCTTCACATTTGATTGGCAGCATCTTATCTTGAATTGAACTTCTGTAATACACGCGGTAGGTAAGTAGCAAACCTGTTCATTAGTGTTATCTAAGGCACTTCCCCGTGGAATCCAATTAAAGAAAATCTTCATCAATGATAAATTGGGTTCCACGCTGTCTGGCAGTTGGAAAGGTAAAGGCAGATGATGGGCAGGTGAGATATTGATGATTTAATATTCTTACACCAATTAATTTATCTTCGTAAGCCCCTTTCCGCGAGACGTCACACCTTGTAATTTAACACCAAGGTGTTTGTGAAAAGGTAACTCCCAGTTCTATTACTAAGTCTTTTTTTTTAATCGGCTAGGGAAGCGCTTGAGGCGCATGGACTAATTAGCTAACAGAATGTTATCTAGAATGTGTCGACAAAGTGACGACAACTCGCAGACTACTGGTGGCTTTTAATTGCCGGTTGACCTACCAAAATGCCACTTTTACGTAGGTTGCTTGTAAAAATCTACAGCATTTCACAAAATTTGTTCATGTATAGTATGCGTTAACAAGACTCAAAGACGCAGATATATGTAGTATTAAATCCAACTCAAAGGTTTTACTCAGATTTAATGGCCCTAGAAATATAT
>NW_019773886.1:0-20362 GCF_001039355.2 Lingula anatina | reverse complement strand
ACCTTACCCTCTGTACGGTCCACAGTGACATCCCAGGGGTCAGACATATCACCCTGACCAAAACATCGGATAACCTGACCTGTTGTTGAATACAGTCTACAGCATTTATCATGGCTTGTGACCACGAATCTATCGTTACTGACTATAGCGATACGCCTCCCCCCTCTCTCTATACGGATCTCTCGTTTACATTGACCTGTCCTGGAGAATACGGGCACTGTAATACCATGGACAACTAAGACACAACGGTCATCTGTGCACTGCATATCCCACGGCCGACATTTAACATTAACAAACGTAGTACGCTCTGGCATGTCAAGCCATGGGACATTCTGAAATTTCTTAAGCTCGGGACAGTGTGTTCTCTTTTGTTTCAAACTTCCAAAATATGCATCCAAGGGACCCTGGTATGTTTTGGCGGTAATGGACCCCGTTTTGATGGACAGCGGCCGTGTAGGTTCAGGCATTTTCGGAAACTGTAGCACGACGTCCATTTTTGATGTCCCTGGTGTAAATGTTATTTTGGTGATCTTAGAATCAAAAACAGGTTCTATTGTCTCTAACTCCTGGATTCTTGTTTGGAGTTTTTTAGAGTGGGTCATGACCTCGATGTCAGAACCGGTGTCTGTCAGCTGTTGAGCGAAATTACGGATGCTTTGAATGGAGATTTTGTTCATTTCTAGCCTGTCCTTTTCAGCTTCTAAAGTCTTTACCTGCGTGGACGTAATTGCTTTAACTTCTGCTGATATTGCGTTGCTTTTGTCATCTATAAATCGTTCCATTTTGGTATAATTGGACTGTTTTTTTGTACGATACCTTTCTAAACACAGTTTTACACTTGTTAAATACGCGTCGGTCTGTTGACCTACGTCTTTCTCTACTTGTTGATAATAAGCTTCCAATTCCATGTCAATAATTTTACTGTTTTCCTTTATTTCCTTCATCATAGTTATTTTTTGGGAATCTACCAAACGAAGAACCTTTGTCTGATTTTTTGTCAGCCTCTCTTCCGTCCGCACTATAGCCTTTTCCGCCATTTCAAAACGAGACAGTTTCTCAGTAGGGAGACATTTAAGCTTTTCTTGTATCAGATTCCGCTGAACCTTTACAACATCTTCTAGTTTTTTGAAATCGTGTTTACTATGAGTTTCCAAAATACAATCTCTACATGTCACGGTGTCATCCTCTTCACAATAGAATGTCAGCAACTCGCCGTCGTGTTTGTCGCAGAATTGAGCTTCATCTAATACGTGACGTAATTCTTCTCGTATGTTAGCTGGGTTAACTGAGAAATGGACTTGTGACAGAGGTACAAAGTGATGTCCATTTAATGCAGGGATACTGTCATGCAACTCACGACATGTAACGCACAGTTGGTTGATTTTTGGACAACCTTGGCACAGCAAAGTAGCCTCTTTATGCTTACAATACTCACAAAGTTTCCCCTTGGGCTCTTTCTGATATTTCATGCAGTCTGTTACTTTCCTGAAGAAGAAATTTTTCACGAGAGTTTCTAATCCACCTGGTGGTACGGGGGCCTCTTGGCGACACACGGGGCAGGAGAACTTGTTCTGGACACCATTCTTGGCTGCTTGGTCAGCAATGCATTCCAGACAGAACGTGTGGTAACAGGGGAGCACCCTCGGGTCTTTATATTCCTCCAGACATATATGACACGTTAGAAAGTTCTCGCTGAAGACACTGCACATCTCTTTCGAAGCCATTGCCATTGTATAGGTGCTTTGAGTGGGCACAGCGCCCCACCCCCTACAAGACGCCCCGCTCTACTGCTGTCAAAACCGTTGCGTGCGCTTTATATATCATTTAATAAGTGATCTATACTACTTCAAAGTTGTCACCCGATCGACACATCCCAATCAGGTGATGTTGTCAATAACCAGGACGGTATCAAAGTCTACGCCGTATTAGCTGAGTGCATGACATATCAGTGATATAATGTGATGGGTGTCATCCCGCATACCCCCTTGCACTATAGTGTAGTAGGTTTGATAAAACGTATTGGAATACTGGTATATCCCCTGGTGTTATACATGTATTGTCAAAGCTTTGACAATCATAGGTGACGAAATGCGGGGCGACATTTGAAATATGCTCGCTTTTATTTAAACATTGTGAAAAAAAAAAAAAGAAACAAGAGTCTGGGATGCGCATGTCACATGACCCTTTGTTAAACAGCTTGGGGTGGGGACGTTCTACACAAGAATTTTCTTTCTTTATCTGTGTATGAACATTAAGAAAGACATAAAGTGACAGAGATGGTGAGGGCATTGGGAATGGTGTTTTGATAAATTAAACCTGGTTGAAAAAAAGATCTAAGCCTCTGGCTGCTATACACCTAGCCATTGCCATAGTACATGTATTACCCCCCCCCCCTCCATCCCCTTCACACCGACCGCCCTGCTCTACTGTTGCCAAGGTCGTTGTGTACGTGTATTTATCGTTTAGTAGGTTATCTAAAGTAAGACCCGCTTTTAAAGTTGTCACCGATCAATACACCACAATCAGGTGATGCTGTCAATAACCAGGACGGTATCAAAGTCTATCAACAACCATTAATTGTGATAATACCACTTCATCATTAAGCATTATAGCATTGAGTACAAGTACATTAAGTAGTATTCAATGTTTTATGTCCAATCCCAGCGGGCAAATTATGTTGATTTAACGTTGAAACAACATCAAACAATAACGTTGATAAGACGTTGGATACACGTTGGATTTGAAAGTTGGATCAACGTCATATAGCAACATTGTATCAACGCCAGATAACAACATTGTATCAACCCTTGTTGTAGACAACATTCTTGTATGAAAAGATATTAAATTGACCTGAAATGTTTTTATTTTTGGTACAAAACACAGGTACACAATTATAACGTACACTGTAAAAACATCCAAGTGCCTGCTTTGTCTCATTTTTTTCAACGCTTTCAGCTCCTAAGCATGTTTTACACCTAAGTATGGTACACCCTTTTAGCCTGGATGTACTTAGTAGTAGGACATGTTTGATGGCTAAATATATGTACGACCAATTTAAGTTAGGATTTTCAGGGTTTAGTTTTATATATATCGCCCCAAGCTGTTTTCAACGTTGATCCAACGTCACTATGCCTGTTGGGATGTTTTATGTCCAATCATGGTCAGAAATGTGCAGCATTCACGCGATACGCGGTGGCGCAACAGTAGGGCTGACTCAACTAACCAATCACAGCACAAGAATGGCATCGCACACAGACTCGGTGAGAAGTGCTCAGCCCATTGTCAAGTAGTGTTAGTTCATGGTAACAAGCGTCTGTTATGTGCGGAGAAGTTTATTATTATAATATATATTGTTCTTATTGTTACATTATTAAATCTAACTCTGTATCCAAGTAGTAACTATACTGTACCAAGTCAGGTACTGATGATGTACAGAGGTCATATATTCCAGAATGAGCCATTGCCACTGATTTATAACTTTCATGTTTTTAATATGTTATTCATGAAAGAGTTAATGAAAGATTATTTTAATTTGTTAAATGGTGATCTTATTCTTTTTATATTCAAATAATTGAATAATGTGGGTACAATTGGTCTTCCACTTCTTATTTGCATTTTTTCCTTTACTATAAGATTATTTTGGAACAGTTGCAGCATTAAAAATTAAAATAAATAGCAATCTGAAAGAAGAATTTTGCATAATTATTAAATGATGATAGGAATTTTGGATCAAGAGATTAGTTAAATACTGAGTAGTGATATTGTCAGTCAATTTATGTAGAATCTGATAATATGATTAAAAATCCTGATTGAATTCTTGGCCTTGCACTGGGCAGTTTTACATTTGTGCCAAGTGCTTTTTTTGGACTCCATTGTACAATGGTAAAAGTTCTTCAATTGCCATGAATTTTTTTAATCAGACTCTATATGGTGCTGCTATCTGCTGGTGCTATCGGCAACGAATTAATTTGCCTTTGTTTCGGAGTGAATCTACCGTCTAAAGTCACTATTACTGAAAATATTTGTGTTTTGCTGAGGGTAGGCTAGGCAATACACGGCGAACTTCTTAGTATGTGTGTACAACAGAATTTTTTTAAAAACCCTAGCGATATTTGGTCAGGAATTGCTTGAAGCATAGCACAACCTTGTTGTCTATCGGCATCAGCTCGTTAGTTTGTCATAATCTCACGAATTACCCACAAATCGCGAACCCATTCATTTTCCTATGGCAATCTAGCAGCTCATTAAAAATGTACGCATGCGCAGTGGGCTAGGCGTGACGTCATGCAGAGCATTTCTGGGGATGGTTTTATCAAAGCATAACCACCTTTCCTCCAGTTAAAGTTGGGGTAAACAGATAAACAGGTAAACACATTTTATACATGTTTCATATGCGGTGGGCAGTGGGTATTAGTCACATGAAAAGTAACGGATGATCAAAGGGATTCCTGGATAAGCTAGAAAATGTTTACCCCACCCGTCCCCAATGAAGCACCTTGATTCAAGACTTATTTACCTGGGAGGGAGGTAATCTGTTTACCCAGCCTTTACCTGGAGATATGTTTTGATCAGATTTTAATAAGTTCTCTTTACTTCTATATCTAAATAACTCTGTACTTTTACTTCGTGAAAATAATTTGTTTAATGCAATTAATATTCTTTATCCTTGAGTTGCATTATCTCACTAAGAAATATACATGAAATGAATGAAAAGGATTGAACCTCATTATTTTTACTTTATATTTGTATATAAATACGGTATATATTCTTCGGATTCGGGGACAGTTGTCCCGGGGGAAACCATCTCTGGAGGGATTATCCGGGGGGGGGGGGGGGTCCTGATACCCATTTGATATTTCTGTTAATGAAGTTAACGAAAAAAGGAGATTTTAATAAACGTAATCTGCATAATATCAATCCCCCTCGTTAAACATTAACCTATTGTTAATGTTAGAATATTATCTATATAATAGCCTATAGGGTCTTTGTTACCAGTGTGCCAGTGGCACTGTTACAGCTTGTACTGAACGCCTTTTATACCGAGCAAAAACACAATCCAAAATATACCACGGTTCATGTCAGATTTATGTAAAGACGCACAAAGAAACCTAAAAACATTTAATAAGCGATTTATTTTTTGTGGTCTGTTCTCTTACTGTAAAACTGTCCAAAGCGGTCTCACTTAGATATTGGTTCCGAAGGCTCCTTTTCCAATTCCTTTTCTGAGGTAGATCCAATGTTGCACCATTGAATAATACATGTACATATAGAAATGTTAAATGGATAACAACGCTTCGTATGTGATCTATATTTAACAACAAATACATTCTTAACAACTCATAGGAATATTTTTAATAATCTACTTTACCAAAAATGTTATAGTAATAAGTTTGAATTTGTGCTTGTCGTCGGACCACGTGACCTCCATAGATGGCTATACTCTGTTGTAATCTCTTAAGAGATTATTACAAAGAAAAAAAAATAAAAGAAAATGTTTTAGAAACAACAGGCACTAACTTTGAGTGTAGAAACATGATTCATTAACCATGGGACAATTGTCGTTTACCCCATGAATATTCATTTTTGGCCATAATTGAAGTTGAAATCCTTTTATGTAGATTACACACGCATTTTGCATTTTGTAATTACATATAAGGAAATTGATAAATGAGTCGAGTGCTCAAGCAAGCGACTCCATTAAGATTAATTTACAAGTCTGGGGATTTTATATGTGAACTGCAGATGCAAGTTCTTTAAACTTCATAGTTTTCTACAAAAGAAAAAGTATATATATATATATATATATATATATATATATATATATATATATATATATATATATATATATGTCGTACGGGACACGTGAGGAAATGATTTTTCCCACTGCTCTTGGGTGGCTACGGTACGTGCGATGCACGTGGTTAAGGCCCCCGTTGCATATATATATATATATATATATATATATATATATATATATATATATATATATATATATAAAATTTAAATATTAATGCTATTAAAATCTTGCTCACTTAAGCAAACCCCTGTAAAAGAGATGTGACCTCACCTGATGCAATCTGGTCTGTCTGTGAGCAAATTAAGGAAGTCAGTAAATAATTTTAATTGGTTTATTATGTAATCAGTAAAAGTACTGAGTAATCCTGGATCTGAAAAGCGTATTTGAAAACAGCGTGCTAAGAAATCATGATGTTGCATAGACAGATTGCATGTCTGGTGTTCGCTTTTATTCATGGACAACGCGCAATATTGGCCATCTTGAGTCTGAAAAACTGTAATATTGAAAGCGTCATAAAATCCTTTTTAAGGCCTGGGTTTCAACTACACGCACGACTTTCAAAACGTTTTTTGAGGTTTCTCTCGTCTGGCTGGGCCGTAGCTAAATCGTAGAGAAGAAATCAAGTAACTGGTGATTGCAAGGAGTACGTGCGCTAGGAGAAAGTGCGTGGAAAGTACGTGAGTAACACAGCCGCCGTTCAACAGAAGTACCTGCAGCGCCTGACAGGCTTTCACACGTGTCCCGCCCACCCCGTGTATGCAAATTACAAGCATCGTGCACCACGTATGTTATCCGTTCTAGGGGTACAGGCACCACAACGGGAACCCAAGTGGACGTAGAACAGTCTAGCTGACTTCCTACGGTTGTTGCTCGTCCTTTGCACGCACGCGAGTCTTGCGTGTTGAGATGTTTTTAGGAGGATATAAAACAGTGTATTTTTGAGGAGATCATTATATCTGCAGCAGTGTTCAAAGATGGTGAACCCAATCATACTTCTCCCCGATCCCACTCTCCACCTCTTGTTCTATGTTGTCTTTTTAGGCATTTTAAAACATAACGTCAAAGGCGGAAATAACGCTTTTTCGTTCATGCCTCTCCTTTTTAAACTTACGGTCCTTGCGTATGGAGTGACCACTACTCACTCAACATTCAAAGAAGCCCGTGAGGTCCATTCGGTGGGAGCGTGAAAGTGAGAAGTGAGCAAGAATTAAGTTCGTGCAACGGGCGCCTTAACCACATGCATCGCACGCACCGTAGCCACCCAAGCGCAGTGGGAAAAATTATTTCCTCACGTGTCCCGTACGACACGAGCACGACAGACAGGCGAACGCTACACGTTCGCATGTCGTACTTTTTTTTCATTTTTTTTTTTTTTTTGAAAATTCATAGACTGCAGCGGCTGTTGATCATAAAAATAAAGCAATTAACGTCAAGACTCGTATGATTTAAGTTCCAAAACAACAAGTTGTTCATTTTTACTAGCACCTCTGTCATTCTTTTTTACAATCTATATACATCAGACACCATCTGCCTGATAAAAAATCTTCACATGAAATTGAAAGAAATTGAAGAGATCAACCATATTTAGGCCAAAATGTAGTCCATTGTTAACAGTTGGATTCCATAAGTAAAAAAAGTATCCAATAACAAACAAAATATTGCTGATCTGCAAGGGAAAAGATGCTTAATTAAATTGATAAAAGTTACTTTATCATTAGTCTTTGCATACATGTATCTAATTCATGTCGAACTCCGGCACAATTTTAATATCTATCTGCAATAAATTCCAGTAGAGCTGTAAGCTGTGTCAATTACATTAGCATTGGTAATATTAATCATAATTCAAACATCATCACAGTGTCAAATCATGTCATTTCTTATCAATATACTTATACGTGGATATTCCTCCGAAGAGAATGCAAGCAACAAGTTCCCCGTTACTGTTGACATCAACTGACACAGGTTTTCCGATGATATCACTCCTTGTCAAAACGTTACATAGAAATGTTCCGTCTAAACCAAGGACAACCACCCTGTGATTACCACTGTCAGCTATGAATATGTGTCCAAACTTATCTACGCACACTCCATCTGGATAACTCAGTTGTCCGTCTCCACTTCCACTCTGACCTCGTGCTCCGTATTGGAACATGACGTCACCCTGGGGTGTCACTGCATACACACAGTGGGCACTGTAGTCGCTGACTATGATTGCTTTGATGCCGTGGTGGTATGCACAGCGCAGTAAGACATCACTGCACATTGGGATAGGAATTATGTTAATAAGTTGAAATGATATCACATCGTACACACAGATGCACTGTGCACCACTATCACACACGTACACCTTACCCTCTGTACGGTCCACAGTGACACCCCAGGGATGAGACATGTCACCCTGACCAAAACATCGGATAACTTGACCTGATGTTGAATACAGTCTACAGCATGTATCTCTGCACGTGACCACGAATGTATCGTTACTGACTGTAGTGATACACCTCACCCCTCCCTTTATACTGATATCACGATTACATTGACCTGTACTGGAAAATATGGACACTGTTTCACCCCAGGCTGGGTTACCATGTACAACTAATAAGCACCCGTCATCTGTGCACTGGATATCTACGGGCCAAGGCTTCACATTAAAAGAAATACCCCGCTGTGGCGTTTCAAGCCATGTCATTTTCTGCAATGCCATCAGCTCGGGATAGTACGCTCTCTCTTGTTTTAAACTTCCAAAATATACATCCAAGGGACCCCGGTATGTTTTGGCCGTAAGTGACCCCGTTTTGACTGACAGCGGTTGTGGTTCAGGAATTTTAGGAAACTGTCGCACAACGTCCATTTCTGTTTGCCCTGGTGTAAATGTTATGTCGGTGATATTGATATCAAAG
Organism: Lingula anatina; assembly: GCF_001039355.2. The sequence goes on along the minus strand of NW_019773886.1, from coordinate 11,665 downwards.
ACTGGTTCTACTGTCTCTAACTCCTGAATTCTAGATTGGAGTTTTTTAGAGTGGGTCATAACTTCGATGTCAGAACCGGTGTCTGTGAGCTGCTGAGCGAAATCACGAATGCTCTGGATGGAAATCTTGTTCATTTCTTGCTTGTCCTTTTCAGCTTCTAAAGTTTTCACCTGCGTGGCGGTGATTGCCTTAACTTCTGCCGCTATTGTGCTGCTTTTATTAATTATAAATCTTTTCATTTCGACGTAATCTGACTGTACTTTTGTTTCATAAGTTTCCAAATGTTGTTTGACAGTGGTCAAATACGCGTCTGTCTGTTGGCGTACGTCCTTCTCTATTTGTTGATAATAATCATTGATTTCTCTTTCAATGGTTGTACTGTTTTCATTTATCTCTTTTGTCATAGCTAATTCTTGAGAATCCACCATGCGAAGAACTTTTATCTGATTTTTTGTCAGCTCCTCTTCGGTTTCCACAATGACTTTTTCTGCCTTTTCAAAACGAGACAGTTTTTCTGTTATTAGACATTTAAGTTTGTCTTGTATCAGATCTCGTTGAACTTTCACCACATCCCCAACTTTTTTAAAGTCATGTTTACTGTGAGTTTCCAAAATACAATCTCTACATGCCACGGTGTCATCCTCTTCACAATAAAAAGTCAACAACTCGCCGTCGTGTTTATTGCACTGTTGAGATTTATCTAATACGTGACGTAACTGATCTCGCATGTCCGCTGGGTTAACTGAGAAATCGACTTGTGACAGAGGTACAAATGAATGACCCCTGCAAAATGGGATGTTGTCGTGAATATCACGACATGTAGAGCACATTTGGTTGGTTTCTGGACAATCTTGGCACATGAAAGTGGCCTCTTGATGCTTACATACCTCACAAAGTCTCCCCTCGGGCGCTTTCTGATTTTTTATGAAGTCTGTTACTTTTCTTAGAAAGAAGTTTTTCACGAGAGTTTCTAACCCACCTGGTGGAACGGGGGCCTCGTGTCGACACACAGGACAGGAGAACTTGTTCTGGATACCATTCTTGGCTACATGGTCAGCAATACATTCCAGACAAAACGTGTGGTAACAGGGGAGCACTCTCGGGTCTTTATATTCCTCCAGACATATATGACACGTTAAAAAGTTCTCACTGAAGACGTTACAAAGCTTTTTCGAAGCCATTGCCATGGTATTGTAACGTGACCGGGCCGCACTCCGATCCTTCCAGTATCTTGGTGAAGTTTATCTCTAGTTAGCCCTCTTTTAGCTGAATTTTAACGATCGCTCTGCCACGTAAACAGCCTGGAAAAGGGAGCCGCCATCTTATAATGCATACAGCCTTGACATATTTAGCATCACCTCGTGACCTTAAACAAACGACAAGGCGGAATAGAAGGAATGAATATGTAGGCCCTATATGATGCGCACGGACAACTTAACAGAGTTACATGTAATAGAAAAAGAAAAAAAAACGCAAGGGAAGTGTTGCAGTTGGATAAATAGTTGAAGAAGGGAAGAAGTGGGAGAAGAGGTGCACTTGTCACTTGCACTTGTCTTTCGGACCATAATGCGTGCATTAACGTAATAGGAATTAAAACTCTTTAGTTGCGTTATTTTGAGTTCCTTTGGTTTTGTTGGTTTTTATTTTATTTGTTCAGCGTCAGGCCATGAAGCAATTCTTACCAGTCATAAAGATCACAGATGTAAATTCCTGAGAGATGATCACTCCAGGTGGGAAATGTTTTACTTTTCAACCAAGACTGTAGGAGCGTAATAAACCATGTGCCGTCGAGATAAGAATGGAGCCATTCAGTATCGTTTCCGGGATTATTTTTTTTTTTATTTGAAATTTAGTTCAAGGTTATTATTTTTGTTATGGACACCGAAGGATATTGTGAACTTTGTGCAAACGTCAAAATGTATTTTTGAATTGCATAACAATAATGACTTACTCAAATGACTTTAATTTTGCTTGTGCTATTGATACTTTATAATCTTTTCTACTTTTATTTCTACTTTTATTAACGCTTTTGTATTTACTTTTTTTCGTGTTTGGGATATAGACTACTTTTCAAGGGAGACTCAACATCTTGCCAGTCCCGCGATTAAAATAACGCCCCACGGGACCCTAGCGGGACAGGCTCATATATTTATATGTGATCTCATTCCTCTAGAGCTCTTTAGATGCCATATTTATGAAAAAAAACTGTTAGTGTGGGCACAGCGCTCCTCTACCGCACGTCGCTCAATTTTATCACAGATAATGTTGTTTGCCTGTATGTGTCATTTAGTAGGTTATCTACAGTAGGGCCTACTTCAAGGTCGTCAACAATTCAATCAGGACATGTTTTCAGTATCCAAGACGCTATGTATGTCTAGCATGTTTTGGCTAATTGTTTGACCTTTGAGTAATATACTGCGCTATTTAAAGGGGATAACACGAGAACCTCCTCAACATTTTTGTCAACTTCCACGTGTTCTGGACTCTATAAATTTACATGTATGCAGTGGCAGATTTAGGGGGGTCGGGGGGGGGGGGGCTCGACCCTCCCCCTCCCCCCATTAATTTCTGAAAAGATCTTACCAATGGTCCCCTCTTGAGTTCAGTATTTTGACTAGCTGAATTATAAACCGTGGCAAATGGCACCGTTAGCTCTTTAGGAAAATCAAAATTTTAGGGGCCCGATACCCACGCCAACGGCTTTGCATCTGTGCCCCCCCCCCTTGAAATAATTTTGGATCCGCTCCTGCATGTATGCCTCCGGTAGAGGCTGCTGCTGCCCTCTTTTAGTGACCCTATTGACTACTTGTTCTTTTAACGTAGTCAGCACATTTCATGACTGCATGTTATCCGACTAGCTTTTTTTATTCAATCCAGCAGTGAGTTTGATTTTTTATTTCTTATCANTTTTTGCTTGCTTAATTTTAAACCCGGGCAAATGGCCCCTTTGCTCTTTAGGAAAAATAAAAATTTTGGGGCCCCGTTCCCCCCCCCAACGGCTTTGCATCTGTGGCCCCCCCCCCCCCCCCCTTCAAATAATCTTGGATCCGCTCCTGCATGTATGCCTCCGGTACAGAGGCTGCTGCTGCCCTCTTTTAGTGACCTCATTGGCTACTTGTTCTTTTAACATAATCAGCATATTTCATGACTGCGTGTCATCCGACTACCTTTTTTTATTCAATCCAGCAGTGAGTTTGATTTTTTATTTCTTATCAGATAGTTACCATTAATATAACAGTCGCTTTGTGTATGTGTTTATGTGCATGTGTGCCAGTGTGTCTGTGTGTATGAGATCTCCTCCACGCACCCAGGTGAGAAATCTCACCTTCCTCAGAAATTCAACCATTCTACGGCTTCTCTATATGGAAAACTAAGCTAGAGCGCCCATTATATTGAATTACATTGATTTCTTGAGAAGAATGTCTATAATTTTAACTTTTAAGATTTTTATGCTTTTTTTTTTTTTTTTGTGGGATTAAAAAGCTCATACGAGAGGTTAAAGCTTTTTTACTGGAAGACCACTTGCAGAAACCAGTGCTGATTGGGTGAAACGGAATAATAATAATAATAATAATAATAATAATAATAATTTATTAAGCCAATAAAATACAAATGTATAAAATCGGGAATCTTTTGCCCTGTAGTAGCGCTACTGAAATATAAAGATGAAAATTTAAATTACATGTTAGAGTTAAAAATAGGTACTGCCAAAGGATAAAAGCTATTTAAAAATCGCTTACTACCCTTAAAAACTAAGAGTCTCGAATTGCTTGGTAAAAATTTAAAAAGGGTATGGGCTGGATGGGAACTGTCTGTCATTATTGATAATGTTTTCTTTTTAGTCCTGTCTAGATATATATATAGTATGGACGGGAGTTAGATCTGTTCCAATTACAATCCCTGCAATTTCGACGATCTTTTCCAACTTGCTCCTCTCCTCCACAGTTGCACGTCCATACCAAATAAGTTACTGAATAAGTTAAAATACTCTCTAAAACACACCTGTAAAAGTTCGTTAAAATAAACACATTTCTTGTAAAAGCTTTCAATTTCCTTAAGAAATACATTCGTTGACGTGCCTTTTTCAATAGCTTCGTGATGTTGTCGCCCCAGGTTAACCTATCATTCAGCTGAACCCCTAGTAATTTATAATTATACTGCTTTACCGTTAACTTCCAAGGGATTTTTACTTATCTGATTTCTTCTGAAGTCTATGATCATTTCTTTTGTTTTGCTCACATTTAATATCAAATCATTGTCTGTACACAAATTTTCTAAACTTGTAACCGACTGCCTGTATGACATCTCATCATTATGGTGTATCAAGCCGACTAAAGTTGTGTCATCGGCAAACTTCATTAAAAATGTATTTTCCTCCCTCGCCACACAGTCGCCACACAGTCGCAGCGGAACGGAAATACACGGACATTAGTTATGAATTAAAATCGGCGGCTTTGTAATTCAAATAAGTAGCTAATTAAGACATTTTTTGCAGACACCCTGTTTCTTTATAATGGAAAGAAATAGCAAAGTGAATGTTATTAAAGAACAATAGACCCACAAAAATCCATTTTTTCGAATTTTCAGCACTCAATCTGTACACTAGAGGTATGTTTTAATCGATCCCCGCCATTATAAATTTTTAAAAACAATCTATTAGTAGAAAAAAGCGTTTAAGTAAACCTCACCTCAATAAGCACACGAACAATATGTGGGGCCTCGATTTGAAACATGCCAGCTTTTGCGTTTTAATCTCCAAATACTTTAATAAATCTATAAAGCTAATAAATAGGCCGTCTATAAGAACCTATTATATCGTATCTTTTATATTAATTATTATTGAAGATTACAATAATAAGCGAGTCACGTTTCAATGTACTCCATGCTATGGTCTTTATTTAAAAATAGCAATTTTTACGACATTACATATTGCATCGTATTGTTTGGTTCCATTGCCTCGCTTTCAAAAATTAGAACAGGCGCTCCAAAACCGGGAGACGAAGTAAAAAAAATATATTGGCCAAGTTCGCCCTTGCACAAGAATATCCTCGCAGCATTATCTGCAATTAACCTTCCTACTGAGCACCTGTGGCATGAATTGGAATGTGCATTGCGGAGGATAACCAATTCCTAAATAATCTTGACAAATTCCGCCACGCTCTTTAGGATGAATTGGACAATATCCCACAAAACAGAATTGTTGCCCGTGTTGAAGGCTTGTCGCACCATCTACAGGAGATAATTGCAGTACGCGGTAGACGCACACACTGTTAGACACGTGATCTTTAAGGAGCACATTATGCACACTAAACACAAATAAATAAATAATTTTCTGTTCATAATTTAAAAATTCCGTGTTGATATAAGCAGGGATATTGTATTGCACGGGAGACTGGATCCAGCTTTATATGATTAGATAAACGCAAAACGTTTTTCTTCCTATTGATAGGTGCATTGATAGGTGCATTGACCCATCTGTCAATTCACCACCTGCCCAAGAACATACCCATGCTGCCCCGTTTTTCAAACGCACACGCACGCACGCATCGTGGGAAAGGGGAGGTTTCTGAAAACAAAACTATTGTTGCAACTATTTATTTTTTGGCTTTCTTTTCTGAATACGTGATCTTGCTACACTGATTTAACAATTGGGAACGTGGCAAGATATCCGTGATAGTCATCAGCATAATACAGAAGACCATCATGGGGATTGTAATCTAACATGGTATTGTATGTACCAGGTTGGTTGAACGGGATCCTGTTCAGCGGAAGTGACTTTTGTTTTTCAGTATTGGTGTCATAGGTATAGCGGATGTACGTGGATGTTTCACTGTAGGAATCCGTGGCGTAAAGCACGCCACATTTCATGAATGTGTTGCCCACGCTTCCACTGCGAATGGTCGTTGCCCACGAATGCTCCACGTTGAGAGTGTCTGGGTTGATCTTGGCGATGACCAGGTTACAGTTGTTACTCCTGTTTCCGTACACTAACCACAGTCCGTACTCGTCCACGGCAAAGTCAGTGGTAGCGTAACCACCCCATTGATAAGTACATGTGTTGTCACTGTCTACGTCTTTTAAGTGGTTCTCTGCCGTAATATTCCTTTGTTTACGACATATCCTGTACCGGCCCATTTGTATGGAAGTGTAATTGACGCCACTGGGGTTAGTTGGCTGAGAGTCTTTCATCCAAGAACAATTATATATTTTTGCTGGGTTAAACTGAAAGGCCACTGACGTGTTCTCAATTTTCAAAGAACCACCAGGAGGACATTTCGTCCCTATAAAAAAGAAATGTATTATTTTCAGTAAATATTTTACAGGTAAGAAAATAATACAATTAACATACATAGTGAAGTAACGCCTACTAAAATGTACTTTCTAATTGCTATTAAAAGTAGATCGGTATTTTCTCTTTTTTTGCCTAATGAGGCATGGCGCTTCAACTATTCTTCAAAATACTTTTAAAATGACACGACTTCAATTTTATACTATTTTTCAAGAAGAGAAAATCCTGTTCCCCAAATGAACGCACCGGAAAATGCATACACCTTTCTAAATAGCAAGCGTGCAGGTAGCACACATACATGTATAATGGTGACAGATTCGGTTTGTAGGCTATTGATAATCTATTATTAAACTCACAAATGAAGCAGCATTTTGAAAGAAAACACTCGCCACAATTACATTGTTCCAGACTTATTTCATGCCATAGTGGCTCCTTCTTGAAGAACCCCCCCCCCCCCCCCCTTTATTCAACAGAAGGTCCAAAATGGCCGGGTCCGCATAGCGTGAACGCAAGGAACTTCATATTGTACGAAGTACTTTTGCAGGTTCGAGCAACGTGATGCATTGCACACAACATATTACAAAGTTTTATAGTTTTTACAGATAATCATATGTAGTTACTGTAATACGTACATATTTCACAGTTACTTCCAGTGTACGTCTCCGGGCATTCACACAGGTGGCGCCGTTTTGGCATGGTTGACTGCGGCAGTGATCAACCGCTGAAACAGAAGTATTACCACCGTTATATTATAACTAGATTCCTATAGAACATGTTTTTACATTCTTAGGTATTTTCTCATTAAGACATCTTAGGAAGTGGCTATATTTTAAACGGAACGTGATTAGTTGAAGAATTATATTTGATTTATTAAGAGATCTACTTGTTGAAAATTTCTACGTGATTGGGTTTTTATAGTTTTTTTCAAATGTGCTTAAAAGTAAGCAATGTAGATAAAAAAATTGGATATTGTATGGAAAAGATCAGTGTACAATCTATGTAAAATGTGACTGCAGTAATGTTAAATCATTTCCAACATTCAACTAATATGACAGCGAATAATGACAAAACCTGATTTACACTAGTACTCTGTATGCCACGTGAAATGAACCAACACATACACATAATATATATGTAACACCAGACATGCTATCGCAACCAATCAATGTCTGATGAAATACATGTGTTTACAATGCATTATGATATTCTTCCATACAACCAGAGCAGTATATACTTCACTTTCGTTTTCTTAGACATTCAAACAGAGCCAACACATGTGTTTGTGTGTTATTCCCGTATAAAAATGTATCTTCTTGAAGTCGTTTAAATACAGACGTAGAACCAATAGATGTTTAAACTCATCTGTTCCTCTGTAAGTAGGAACAGTGTCACCATGACGTCACACTAGTCCACGTGAACCCACCTACGTCACACGTGGCACCGGTAAAACCAGGCAGACATGAGCAGATAGCAGTGTCCTCGCTGGCTGAGCACGTCCCGTTATTTTGACACGGTTGACTTCACATGGATCGGGAGCTAAAATGGCGAGAAGTATTTAGAAAAAAATGACATGATGGATTTATCCCAAATGATTTAAATTGTAAGATGATGTCCAAATTGAATAGCTAATATATAAAATATAATGCTGAAACCCATACTGTCCTTCGCCGTTAGATTTATACTTAGTTCATTAACCAAAATAGAAATAAACTTTATTAAAGCCAAGTCATCATACATCTGGCCATTGAAAATTTAAATCTATATTATATCATCACTACCCAGCGATAGATTGTTTGATACACCAAGTATTAAGTTCCATTTAAATTTAAAAGATGGAATCGTGGCTTTACTCATATAACACCATAAACAAGATTTTATGATAATCCCTTACTTATTTGGAGCTCTTAGTACTGACTGTCAATGAAAATGCATCATTTATTTACCAAATGATATTTTAAGTTTATTTGGCACATTAAGAAAATAACAGTTTTCATGTGAAATATGTGAAATATGAAATAGTAGTCAGCCCACTCTCTTATGACCAAACAAGTGCATTTGTACCCATTTATATGGTTGGAATCGATTCTCGGTAAAAAAAAATTACAAGAAAGTTTTCTAGTGCGTTTTTTTATTGACTGTCAGTATATATCCATGCGATCTTATTTCACCTTACCTGGTGTCGTGACTTTCAATGACCCGGCTTTACACTTCAAGTAACTTTTCGTCAAGAAATCTAGAGCATGCTTAGCAAGTCTGATCCTGAATTCTATCTCCTCCGATGACGCGCCTAAGTACGACTGCCTTTTTCCTACGAATGCATGATAAAAAATATATATATTCTTATACCCTTAGGCCTGAATTTAATTACCATTACAAAAATAGCGTATAGACAAAAATTATTCCATGTGCTTTTGCAAAAATGTCATATTACTTAAATTTAATATTCCCATTTATTCCTATAATTATACAAGTATCATTGAATAATCTTGATGTATGTTCACTCCTGTACAATATTAATTGGTACTGGACTGGATTTCATCAAATTGCCAGCAACATGTTCAGGGGCGGATTGAGGCCGTCTTTTTTTTCTTGATAGAGACTTAAGATATTAAACTGTCCTAATCACTTTCAGCTGTAATATAAGAGGCAGATTAAATCATAGTTCAGGTGTAAGCCTACCTATGACTGGCTGTAGAATACTCTTGATGTCTGGACGCTGGAGCAGTGTTGGACATTCCTTGTGGAGAACATCACTGGCTTTCTCGATTTGAACCTGTACCTTCAGTAACCCGAGGAGTTTGGGAAACGGAACTTGGTTACTTGACGGAGTATTTCGTCCTCTGCCAAAATGAAGACAAATGCAGAGGAATAAAACTTGACATTTGAACATAACGAAATGGCGAGTGCTTTCTTTCCTCTTACGGGTGGGTTAGTACCAGTGTGAGAACAATGCCCTCGTCGGTCGCGGTTCAGAAGGAAAGGTTTGAGCCAAACGTGATGTGTAGCAAAGATAAAGCCTTGCACTCCAGATCAATTCCCCGAGACTGGTGGTGAGGGTGTAAGCCAAATGTATTTATTGTAGGCACCATGTCACGTGTTACTTGATTTCGGGTGAACTGTTTAGTATGGACAGAGTAATAGTGAGTTATTACCACGTGATTGGTCAGTAGAGCAGTTGGTACAAATAGTAGGTGATAAGGTGTAGCACGGATTTAGAGGGGGGTCAGGGGGGTCCCTTCTGTTTCTGAAAAAAAATCACACTAATATTCCCCTCTTGAAATTAGGGTTTTAACTAGCTGATTTATTAAACCAAAACCGTCCCTGTGTGCATGGGCGGCCTTTGATCCCACAGTGCTCCTTAACGTCATACGTGCAACCAAACTAAATCTCAGCACAAAGCGAAGTCAAGAAAATAAACTATCTATGAACGCTCCGCGTCGGCCTCTCAAACAAGGCCTCGTGTACATGGTGAACTTTAATTATGATGATAAGACCATGTTCGGGGACTAGCGCTGCGCGAGATGAAATACATCTGTACGGCACCCAGGCTATCGTTTATAATTGCAGATGTAAACATGTACAGCCAAACTGGCCCTCTGCCTGACAAGGTAAAAAATTTCCATTTGATGTAAGACCTAACAACAAAGCTCCTAGACCTGACATCGAATGTCCTGCGACTCCCTCGTACAGTGTAATTCCCACAGATATTTGGATCGATCTATCCCCATGGGAAGTCTCCTTGGTTCCGTCAATAAAATCATGAATTTATTTAGAGAAGTGAGATTAATATATATATATATATGGCTTTCCATCAATGTACCTGAATACAGTTTTGTATAACTGTAAAGTTTTTAGTTTCTGAAAAGTCATACTAAAATTATTGGACGATTCTTTCTACTGTGGTCCGAATTTCTCTTATTGAAAAATTAATTATCAGCTACATGTATTCATTTCATTTCATATCACCTTTAATCATTATTTGACATAGTAAACATATTTTGCGATCCATTTTACTAGTCCTCAGATTGTATATATATACTTCTCAGTGAAGACATCAGCGGTTTAAATCCATGTGATCTTTCCTGTCTTTGGTCATTATTGTGATATATACATACATACATATGTAAAATGGAGATTTATTAAAACATTTCTTTTTTCACAGCCTCCTACATTCATGGGCGGGTGTGAGTTTCGCTTATCATTCTACATGTATTAGCCTACACGTGCGTAGTGGACGTAGGAAAGCACTAAAGGGCTTACCACAATTATTTTCAGCCACTTTAGTCATAAGAACAGGACGTTAGGGGAATCCCCTTGTCGTTATACATCTACATGTTTTTATTTTTAACGAAAAGCTATATTCCTGAGATATAAAAGATAAAGATAATACATACCATTTATTATTGTAGCTTATCCAATAACTTGAATGAAGTGGAGTCAGTAGCTTACACTGTTATTATAAGTACATGTACCACTGTAAAGGACATAACCTGTCACCCCTACCATATAGTATAGTCCACACACCCCTATTAATAATAGGCACTGCCACTTACCACTTAGCATGAGTAGTTGATTAGACAGACAGCTTAGGTGCAAGCAGTTGAGTTTATGCAGACATCCAAGAAGATAGAAATTTGTCATACAAAAAGAGGACAAAAAAATTATAAGTTTCATGTACTTTGCTTTTAACAACTGTCATTGTTACTATCAAATTCATATTGAGTGAAAATTTAGTTTTAGGGAAATATATTGTGGTATTTAAAAGTCTCAGTAAAATTTGGGTGTGGAATCGTGGATAATTCAAAAGAAATGTCATTTTTCTTTATTATATAATGTATTCACTTTATTAATATTTATTTATCTGTTTGTTTCTTTATTTCTATATATAATGTGCTCTAGGTTTTTTGTCAGTTATTTAAGCATTTTTTCTTTTATTTTATTTACAGATTTGAACCATACACACATGAGTATCTTCACACAAGTTTGTGTAAAGAGACAATAAACTAACCGTATGAGTACAAATACAGTCTTCTCTTTTGTATTGAAGTGTCACCCGTCACACTTTAAGTTCAAATAATTTTTCACTGCGTCACCTGACTGTGTATTCAAGTCAAGTCAACAAAGAAGTCAGCTTACGTCACACCTTTACGTCACACCAGTACATGTCGACAAAGAAGACAAAGGAGTCAACCCGAAAACCTGAAAGTGAGTCCAAACACCCTGTGAGAGACAGCAGTGCTGCAGAGCAAATAAATGAACTGGAGAAAGCCATAGCCCGTAGTCATGTTAGTAGCAGAAAAACCAAAAGATCAGTCAGCAGTGAGAAGGCCAGGTTAGCCGCAAGAAGAAAACTATTAGAAGTAGAGGCAGCAGCAC
>NW_019773885.1:4480-22052 GCF_001039355.2 Lingula anatina | reverse complement strand
TGTTTTGTCAATGTAAGCGTTAACTGTCAACACTTTATGCATGAACCACCAATTAAAAAAGAAAATAAAACACAGACTGCACGGTCCTTAAATATCATACCCTCTTAAATCGCATGTGAAAGATAAGATGTTCTACTAATACATCGTCCCTTCAATACATGCAGTTTTAGAGTTATTTCCAAGATTCCTGCTAATGATTTTTTTATTTATTCATTTAACACCCCTTGTATCATTTTTTATTAAAGATAATACTTGATCGGTAATTCTTCCCTCAGATTGATATCATACGCCACGAGATTGGTCACGCCCTTGGATTAACTCACGAACAGTCTCGTCCAGATCGAGATTCTTACGTCACAATTCTGAAAGAAAACTTAGAACCGTACTTGCAATACCAATTCAAGGCGAAAGGTCCATCAGAAGTAAATACATTCAATCTCCCGTACGACGTTGGCTCTCTCATGCATTACCCGGACAAAGTGAGTTTCTTTTATTGTTCATGTAGTAAAATAGGGGAGGTCATTGTCATTTTATAGTGAACACGTTCTTTAGCTATATATATATCTGTGAGCGTATGCATATTTTCCTTTTTATTGATTTTAGACAAAATATTTTTCAATATAACTGAGGGAAATTATCACGGAGTCGAGGATAACACGACAAATTGATTATGTCACGATCGATACAGTCTGACTTTTGTAAACAGCTATTTATTGACACAAAAGTAAATTCCTTACGTGTCACGTCTTACTTTTTGCAAAGTGCTTTTAAAGAAATTATTAGATGTCCGTTTTCTTTTTCTCATAACTGTTATTCTAGATGTTTGGCAAGGTGGTATATGATAAGAACAACGTCCTCGTTAATCTTCGGACCATTCTGGCCAAAGATCCTCTTCTCCAGAGAAGTGTAGGGACCTCTACCGGTATTCAATTCTTTGACGCCAAGGCTGTAAATATGTTGTACTGTCCTGGTAAGTGAGACATCTACGGTGTAACGTGACAGAGTCAGATTAGTGGTACTTTCGGTTCTTTTTTTTTTTTTTTTTGACGCCTATATTGATCTTTTGTGGGATATATAAATTGTATATTTGGACTGCAGTGAAGGTGTATGCTATTTTTTCTCGAATGTTTTCAATTTATTTTCGTATAGATACGTGCAAGAATTCCAATCTGTATTGCGAGAACGAAGGCTATCCCAACCCAAACGAAATGTCCAGGTGCTCTTCTTGTCTCTGTCCTGAAGGTTTGAGTGGAATAAGGTGTGACAGAGTAATGTCATCTAAAGGTAACTATTATGCCAATTTATTATAATTAATGGCAGATACGGAGGAGATACAGCAGGCACATGGTCTCTCTTATTTGCTAAGATACCTTCATTTTCCTACCCCAAAACCTTATGATGAATAAAACGAGACAAAACCAAGCAATTTGTACATTCCTGTGTCTCATATATTGTACTGAAATTGTTTTCGGGTGTTGTTTTATATAATTTTGCCCTGTGCACCCCCTTTGTAAAAGAGAAGTGGCTTGGTTTCTATAGTTTCTCCTAGAAATCCAAGTTTCATTTTTTAAAGATAAAAATAAGGCAAATATAAGTATATAATGTATGCAATATCTGGAATTCCTCAGTTCACACCTGTTTGATGGAACCTGTAGGCTTTATCAATTTTATTATTTACTGTCTACTGCTGACAGTTTGTACAGGAAAACTTCCTGTTCTTAAAATTTCAGATTTACAGTGCTTGCTTTCAGTTGCTCTCAGTTTTAGGGGGGGAGGGGAGGGGAGCAAAAATAGAAAATTTATATGACAATGGGGTGGAAAATTTGCCAAGTTCGTCTCGGTCATCTTGTCACACTTTCTGATTTCAATTATAGGGCAACACTGCGGGGCTGTTTTGGAGGCCACCGAATATGAGCAGACAATAGAATCCCCCGGTTATGACGTAGCAATGCGATTTGGGAATCGATATAGAGACACGCCGTACGCACGTGGCCAGCAATGCAGCTGGCTCATCAAGGTGACAAGTTACTTTTATTGACATCTAGAAAAGCGCAGACCTCCGCCAAGGCAGCGATTTTTGATTATTATTGAGTATTGATTGATTATTGATCCGAATCACCACCAAAAACTAATCATCTCTTCCTTGGCCCACTTCTGACAGTTCCTGAAAATTTTGTCAAAATGGGTCCATAACTTTTTGAGTTGATGACAAACAAACAGACAAACAGGGGTGAAAACATAACCTCCTTGGTGGAGGTAATTACTTTTAGTAAAAGAAACGATATTTGAAATTTTAGCGCTAAAATGCTTTTAAAGACTTGCCAAAATGCTTTCACACAATATTTGTACACTGTGTATTAAATTATTATTATTTTTTAGATCCATCATTTATTTACTTATTTGTGAATTTATTTATTTATTTGTGTAATTATTTGATCTGCTGTTCACAGGCACCTCCCGGTCATGTAATTAGCCTGTACTTCAAAGGTCCGATATTCAACATAGCGGCATTTGCTGATGGTCTTTGTAACGACTACGTAGAAATACGCTACGGGAAGTCCATAGGTACCTCTGGGGCGAGGTAATGCTTCTTTGTTTATTTGCATATTAACAAATAACAAATCAATGCAAAAGTTAAAGGGATAATAACTCTTCGTATGAGGTCTACATTTCACAATAAAAACATTGTGAATAACTCATAGAAATATAACATATTCTGTTTTACCACAAAAACGGCAGTTATAGCTATTATTCTGATATCTGAGCTTGTCTTTAGACCATGTGACCTCCATTGACGTCTATACTCTGTTAAAATCTCTTAAAAGATTTTAACAAAAAACCTTTTTAGAAAAAAACCAGGGACTAACTTTGAATGAACAAATGGATTCATTAACTACTGGTAAGTATGGGAAAATTGTTGTTTACTCCAGGAAAATTCATTTTTTGGCCAAAACGAAGAGTTATTATCCCTTTAAATCAATGTTGTTTACTATAATTTTGCAAAAGCCTAGAACAATACTCTTCTGTGGTCTATACATTTGTTACAAGAACGAAAAATGGTTATATTTTAAAGATAATCCTACTTCATAAATTCCTTGCATGGAATTAGATGCAGACCGTTTGTTCCTGAAAATTACTTACAACTGCTAGTCCACAGCAGTTCATAGCAGTTGACTATAAACACACTCACATGGTCGATACTTTTAACAGGTTTTGCGGTTCGGAAATCCCGACTAAGACGATAACCACCCTGGGCAATGCAGCGACCGTCCTTTTCCGTGCATCTGAACGAGAATGGCCGATAGACAGGGTTGGATTTAAACTAGCCTATAAGATCCACAGAAAATCGCCCAATCAGGGAACGTTTGATAATTTTCTGCGGAACGATAATTTGCGAGCTTTCTTCGGCGTTACGTTCGACCATCAGGTTCAAGTTATCAGACCTCTTATCAAACCGATGCCTAATAATCTTTTAGCATATTTTAATAGCCTTTTACGACGATGACTGATGATAGGTAAGATAAAAGAATGTAATATAAAATTATATTCTATTATATCATATAAGATAAGAATACTAACCAATGATTAATGAAAACAGAAACATCGTAAACCGTTTTCTTTTGGGAGCTATGAACTAAAATAAAAGAAGATAATGACAGTATTTATTTATAAGCATTAAAGGTAAGAAAAAAAATTATGCTGCAATGAAATAAAGTTATTACACTGCACAATGCAAGTTGTCACCGAACATAGGTGAAACAAGGCATAATACAGTATTGTACGATCCCAAGCAGAAGTTTATTATTGCCAGAAGTTTTACTTGGTGAAACCAATTACTTACGGGTATTCCTTCACACGAGACCGTTTAGCTTGTATGCCATTCTGATGTTACATGTGTGTTTGTTATATTGGAATAATTATAAATATATATATATATACACTAGACTCAAACACTGTAATTCTATGTTGCACTTTTCACTTTCACTGTTTTGAGTACATGAAATGAAAATGAAAAACAATCGAGTTACCACTTTTAATTTACGTTTATTAATACTGGTGTTGAAAGTCGCTTTTAGATATAGGCCTAAGAACAGACTGCTTTTTGATCCAAGGGATGATGTAACATTTTTGAATATTAATTTTATTGTGTTGATGCCCAATTAGAAAGCCGTCTTGAGAGAATCTGCTGTCGCCATTCTATATAAGTTATGGCCAATACATAGTGACTATACAGTATATAATCACTTAATCACTTAATCATGCATATATTCATTGTATCATAACACTAGAAGTAGTTTATATCTGTTTCTTTTTCTTATACAAGTTACTTATCTAACTTGTTTTTTATATTCATGTGTATCATGTGCACGCACTGGGAATAAATAAATACATAAAACAGAACAGTAAAAGAATCCTTGCTGTGAAAGCATACTAGAGTCTATTGTAAGTCGTTATACTCATTTACTTTCTGTCTCAGGTGCACCAAATTGCATTATTATTTACTTAATAGCTCGCGCGAGGGCTCTAAGTTTGTATATTGAATAGACAAATAAGCTTGTTAAGCATTTGGTGATTCATCCCGCGGATCGTAAAAGGGATAATAACCCTTCGTTTCGACCAAAAAATGAATTTTCCTGGAGTAAACAACAATTTTCCCATACTTACCAATGGTTAATTAATTCATTTTTACATTCAAAGTTAGTCCCTGTTTTTTTTTTTTCTAAAAAGTTTGGTTTTTTGTTAACA
Organism: Lingula anatina; assembly: GCF_001039355.2. Next base: position 17,306 of record NW_019773885.1, on the reverse strand, counting down.
TCTCTTAAGAGATTTTAACAGAGTATAGAGGTCAATGGAGGTCACGTGGTCTAAAGACAAGCTATAACTGCCGTTTTTGTGGTAAAACAGAATATATTATATTTCTATGAGTTATTTACAATGTTTTTATTGTGAAATATAGATCTCATACGAATAGTTATTAATCCTTTAACAGATTGCTACACACTTTATGGCGGGTGTAATGCACTCTTTATTTTTTTTTTTGCTTTTGAGAGTTTCATTGAGAAAACGACAGCAATGTGTATTAAGGAACATAAAGTTTTTGTGCAAGATCATTTTGTGAATGTCCCAAAAATATTAAATGCATCAGAAAAACTGTAGTGAAAAGCTAAGTATACCAAACGCGATTCTGAGGCATAGAAAAAGCACAGAGCACGCAAATTGGTGTGTTTAGTTTTTTCACCATACTCCATCTTGTGGAGTAAACTGTTACTTATAACGTAAACTATCCGGTTCCGCATTTTGGTTTTGGTGTCATCCTTATTAAAATTATCCTTGAAACCTGGTTAAAACCCTGTTCGTCCGCGCTATCACATAACCTGTTTAAAAATTCATTAAGAAAGGAGGGCCAAAAAGAAGTCCTAATCAATACATGTGACGTCATTCTTAATAGCTTTGTTATATCTTTCTTATATTCCGTTGACCGCAATCGCCGCTATCACAATAAGCAAAGTTTCCTGTTTATTTCGTACACAAACGGTTCAAACTAGTGTAGAACGCTTTCTCCAATGACATCTTAGCCGCGTTCCAGGCGGTTACACATGCAAATACCTTTTTAATGAGTGTTAACCCACCATAAATCCTCGCAATGTTGGATGGGTATCTTTTCAACGATTTCATTTGATGTTGTGAAACTTCTCAAAGGGAGAGTGGACGGAGTCTTTTTGTGTACTTCAATTCGATTGAAAATTATCAAGAATTTTACTCATATTTGTAAGAAGAGCATTTATCTTTATTTCTGCTAATAACCATCAAGCCATAACAAATGTAGCTGTTTTGAGTGGACATATCTACCACTTTGATACACAGATCATTCTTCTGTCTATAGTTTCAGCGTGCTGGACGTTTGGTCAAACTTTTCACTTAATATTCGAAATGATTACAAATTCCGCTCACTGCCGTCGACACTTCCCCGAGAAATAAGACATTCTTAATTGCCACTCCTTGTGAGGAAAATTTCCCAAAATGAATAAACATGGCGGCAATTGGCGTTCAGGTCACGTACGGTCTGGTATACCATAAGGACAATCGGTTTGTAACACCTGTAGACTTTCTCCGTTCATAAGTCAGTCGTCGCTCCCGGGGAGTCGGACAGGTGGGGAAGCTAACAGGGGACTTGGCGTTCGTTCCAAAGGAAAAAGGGGACATTATCTATAGCTGTGGCTTGATGACTTAATCTGACAGGGTGTCGGTTTCAGCCAGCCGAAGGATTTCACGGCTTTGTTCACGTTAAAAGAGGTTTTCTAATTTGGTAAACCGAGGATTTTTACATTGTACCCTCCAAAGAAATTACACGAAAAACGAATAGAACTGTGGTAAGAACGGAGAAAACTGTCGTTCCAGAACAAGTATACTGTGATCGCCAACTGTATCATTTATAACATTAGTATATTTGGTAAGCCAAGGCCTCCACAGTCACCTCAAAATGATTCGCTGGCTTAATATCGTCGTCGTTGCCGTGGTTTGTTTTGTGATCCTGGATAAAACAGTGGGTCAACCAGTTGAGGGTTACTGTAAACCGACCAGCAGCTGTTGGCCTTCTGGAAGCGAAATACGAAGCTTTGGTGACAGCCTGTTTGGAGACGTCATACTCCCTGGGGATCAGTTTTACATCAATGCTACTAGAGGAGTTATACAGCCAGAACGATGGCAGGCAAACCCGGGTAAGAAAGAAAAATGTTTTTTTAAGATATATTTGATTATATTTTGATTATTTGATTATTATTTTTTTGTTCACATTATTTTTGCTATAGTATTCTCAGCAGTAAACGTTGAAGCTGAATACCTGGTGTGGCAGTGTTTGTAATTGTGGGTGATAATTCTGAGTGCCATATACTTCGCTGCTTTGTCTGGGTACTAAGGATACATAAAGACCAGATTTAAACTGCAATGAAACTTGTTTATCGAAGACAGCGGGGTGAAAATCCAGTAATTACTTTTAGGATTATATATGCAAAGTTTTTTAGGCAGGGACGTAAAACGACATTATCTTAATTGTGTATCTACTAATTGGCTGTTGTCTTGAAAAACTTACTTAGAAAAACATATTTGTAAACAAATCTTTATGTATCCAAAAGAAAAGAGGAGGTCTTTTCCGATAAAACACATGCATGCATATTAGACAATACGACCTATTCTTTAATAAGTTTGAATAATAGAAAGCGTCGCACCATTTATATAACTATTTTCGATTAAGTGTAGGTCAGTGTAGTCACATTAATTATACTTTGATCTGAGAAATACGACTTTTCAATGTTCAAATAATTTCACGCTGTTTGCAAACACGCTGGGATATCTAGTCCCTGCAAAAATAAAATAAATCGCCATGCAAATGGATGCAAACCAAGACATTAAGTCGTTCATGCCTGTTCTACAAAGCTACACACATAACGGTGTTAATTTGTCTGGTATAGAGAACACAACGTTGAAAAAATTAACACTCGATAGTTCTGTGCTATTATATAGTTAGTTAGCTGTATCTAGTTATATCGATGTACTGTACGTATGTATCTACATATGGTCAATGTGTATAATTCAGCATCATTTTTATACTTTTGATTGGAGGAATCTCACAAAACAATTAAAACAAATGTTTGCATGGGTATATATAGATGCATGTTTATCTGTATTAATGCCGCACAACTTATATCTTATAAAGACATTAAATAGCATGTCGGTTTTCAGTCGCGTCATTCACAAAAACGTTCTACCACCCATAAAAATTCAACGGCATTTTAACAGCACCCGTGCATAATGTGTGCACTGCACAACAAATAAAATTTCAATAAGGGTTATTTTTTTAAAATTGTCTCACCGACAAGGCAAAAGTACTTCACGTTTCATTCCGGTGAGATTTGCCCTTTACGTCAAACAGATTACTTTGTATTCTGTGCTTTGGCCAGATTGTGTTTTGATATAATTTGAGATAGATTAACGGTCACTTCATCAACAAATTTATGTACAGATAATGAACGTTGAAATTCTTAACGATTTGTAAGGAATTAATGACGCAAGGGGTGTACTGATAATGCGCAATTTATATTTTCAACAATGTGCACCAAAAAACTTCTTGAGGAAATACTTCTCCCCCAAAAATGGTTATTAAAAGACTCTTAGAATATATTAACAATGATGGGTCCATTAAAAAACCGTCTTTTAAAAGACATGATATTGATATGGTTCATATTGAAAAGGTTTAACCATTTAATAATATGTGTAGGAGGCAGCTCGAATCGCTGAAAGACATCCCTTTACCAATGAATACCAAGCTAAGCTTGAATTGATAACTGCAAGTACTTTTAACAATCTGTTCCTCTGAACTCCAGTTTGCTTATTTCTACATTTTCCCATTTCTACTGTTTTTCTAATTACCATCAAACTAATAACGCTATATCTAATTTTTAAGGTATGGTGGTGTTTGTCGCCAACATTCAGGACGTCCAAAAGTGCGTCCTCTTCGCAAAACAGTACCGCATCCAGATCTCCATCGTCACTTCCGGTCACGACTTCATCGGAAGGAACACAGCCGAAGGGAGTCTCCAGATCAACCTGTCCCGCCTGCAGTACTTCTTCGTCAACCTGAACGACAAAACCAGCCATACTGGAATGTCGTGCACTACGGACGTGGGTAACCGGTGGGCCTACATCTACGAACAGGTAGAGTAACTACGGTAATTACTGGATTTTTTCAATGCCGAGAAGTGGTGAATTTTTCAGATACTGTATTTTTAAGTCATGGTTTTTGTATTAAGAACATAGCTATTGAGCAGTAGCAACTAAATTAAAAGAAGGCTACTTTATGTTTCCATTATTTGCAGTCAAAGCACTACTAATGCTACGTAGAAATATATTTTCTTGTGAATATAATATTATGTGTCTGAAAATTTGATAATTTTTGAAATATATTTAATTTTAATTACAGTTTTCGTGAACAGTCTGCAATATATCGTGTTATGCATTACAGGTGTCAGGCGTATACAATAAACTTATCGTGGGCGGGAATTCTGGAACCGTCTCTCCTGCTGGGTACACGCTAGGTGGCGGTAAGAGTCTACTGTCCAAGATATTCGGTCTCGCAGTCGACAACGTTTTGGAGATGACGGTGGTCAATGCGAAAGCCGAGATTGTACGGGTTTACCCGAGTCATATCGAAGTAGAGTCCCCGGATGGAGATCCGATACGTATTGATGACGGGGATTTATTCTGGGCCCTGAGGGGAGGAGGAGGCAGTACCTTTGCTATTGTTACGAGGATTAAATACAGAATCTTTGATCCTCCAGCAGACGGTTTTACCACACTGAGGTAGTTGACAAAAACATATTAATTAATCTCTCTATCTCTGTGCCTTACCCTCTAATGCACACGTTTACGTTTTGTTTAATATTCTACTTTAGACTAGACAAGTGTTTAGCCTTGTACTGAATAACGCAATATCAGTGTGAGTGCAAGAGGCATATATTGCTGACTAGTTTCCGTGGCAATTTATTTTGAAAGATGCAGCAACTTTAGACTGCTGTCTGCCATAAATGCCCAATAACCTCATTAGTTCAATGTCAGTTATGTCAACTGTATTTTGTTACAGAAAAATGGGATAATTTCTTCATATGATATATTTGATATTATTTTTTTCCACAGAGCACTTTATCCTTTCCGAACAAGTACCCGTCTTGTGGCCAACGAAATCTTGGATTTCCTCTTTACTTATATCCGGGGACTTCCAAAGGAGGCGTGTGGGTCTGTTCTGGTAGGTATGCAGTTCATTACTGTAGATACAGTTAGCAATGCGTTCCTAGAGATTGCTTTTATTAAGTTCTGCTTATAGTAAGTATATCTATATGCTGTTGCTGTGTCGATAATTACATCTAGCTAAAAGTGGTAACAAGAAGGGTTTATAGATTGTTTATGCAGCAAACAGTGCTGCGACAAAATCTTTTTGAATATCTGAAGTCTACAAAGGCAAAAGCGTCACTATTATAGTAAATCCATGATGTTTTAAAGTAGTAAATCGATATATCACAGTTGTTTTGCTGAATTATTGTGTTTAAGGTTTTTACTGAAAAATAATGTGAATGTTTATATGTTAACCACTAATGAACCCAACTTCGGCAGAGTTTAACAAGTGTATCTAGCCCCCTGCTTTTAAATGGGCAATTTTTTAAGCAACCTCTATTATGCCTATTTTTTTTAGCTGTGTTTCAGTCAAGCACGTTTGTAAGTCAAAGATGTAATAGGCGTTCTGCAAATTTTCACGGCTAAGTCCACACCTTATTCCCTTTTTTCAAGGTTGACAGCCCATATCTTGGATCACAGTTTATGAACATAGATGCAACCAACGGCCAGATATATGTAACCATCGAATATTTCGGTGGCTACCGGGATGCCCTCCCGGTCTTTAAGCCGCTCCTCGATTACCGTCCGGACTTAAAACTGTACCAGTATACTCCCGAAGTGTTCCCGAACTTCTGGGAGATGCGGAAGGACAACTTGTACACCGGCTACACGGGGAGGACGTATATGTTCAGTACAATTATACAGGACGATGGTCTTAATAAGAATTTCGCTGACTTGATGGTGAGGAATCTCCTGGACGTGGAACAAATGGGGTTGATTATGGAGTGCGAAGGAGCTATAATGGGAGGTAGGTTGACCTCAGTGTGATATTGTAGTGTGAGGTGTGTGTTGATATGGAATGCGGTAGTTGTGTAATTGACAAGCAAATGATGTGAGGGATCTAGAAATCACGAGAGAGTTTAGGGAGAGCGAGCCATTGTGAGAAAGAAACCATAGAGCCAGTATTCCTGATGTAAATTTACAATCACATATACAGAAATTGCATGTCAAAAAAGTTCCATGAAGGCCCAAGGCGTTTACAAATGATGAGTAGGCCTCCATATGAATCATACAATTGAAGAAATGAAGAAACCCACAGAAAGATGTAAAAAAAAAAGATATACAAATGAGCTCTTGTGAGCTTGTGAGCTTATATTTCGTGCGCATTGGAATTGTAATAGCCTATAATAGATGAGCGAGCGAGCTAGAGAGAGAGAGAGAGAGAGAGAGAGAGATATCATCAACGCCGTTGAGCTTCCGTCGATCCTAACCCAAACTAAAATTCTCTATTGTCCAGGGAAGATGTGGGAGTACTCTGAGGACTCAGCCTCCGTTCCTCCTGGCTTTAGGAAGGGACTGATGACGTGGCAGTGCGGGGCCTACTGGTTCGACGACGGCATCCCGTTTGAGAAACAGTGGATCTCACAGTTGCAACCATTCCACCAGGAGCTTCTCGACTCCGGTGAAGGTAGTGTATAACTGGTTTGGCGGCGGTTCTCGTTTATTGGTGCGCGTTAAAAAAAAAGAATTTTCGTTCAATTAACTTTTTTCTCTTTAACCTTATACCCAATTTTTTAATTTATTAAGAAGGTTTTACGCAAATTATTATTAAAATATTACTTAGCGTAACTGAAACTGAATGGCCTTTTTGAAATATGAAAAGGGACGTGTCGACATTTAGACCCTTGGAGTTTGTCATGGCGTTCTGGGCTTAAGTCCTTGTTCATTCAACACAAGGTGCTTTGTTAAACAGGATCGAAGACTCCATGGCAAAATCTGAGATCCGCTTGTCCTATGGCACCAGTTATCAAATAAGGGTCTTGCATTGGCTACTGATTAATATAGAATTGATCTGTATTGATCTGTATTTTGCAGGGGTATATTTCAATGAAGCGTCAGATATTTTACTCACATGGAAGATTTCTCAGTGGGGAAGACACTACCGCAGGTAATTGCCGTTATATTTATATGATATTTATACATGCGCCTACATATTCTGGAATATGTACTGTCTAAGAAGTATATAAACAACAACATGAGTGAATACTACAATATAACCTATGACATGGGCTCCTTTACTCCGCTATGAGTAATTCCGTAGATTATTGGTTTCTGTACTCTAAAAGTGCCAATTTGTAACTTAAAACTATTTTATTTCATATTTACATTGTCTGCATAAATTTTCACAATTACTTTTCAAGCAATGCAATGTAAGCGTATGCATACATACCTAGGGATGTTATATGACCGTGGCGGTATGATGATCACTGAAGCCTGTCCATTTAGCCAAGCTTCAGTGAAGATCGAGGGCAACCTCGAGCCGCTACCCAAAAATATCTCGCTTCATTCGACATTTCTGCGTATCGTCTCTCGGAAAACTCGGAATTAACCTCGATGTAGTCTAGAATTTCACGACTACATCTTGGTTAAATCAGTCGAGGTCTCTTAAATGCTGAAAGCCAAAGACAGAGTGATCATCTGACCTTCTTGGCATTAAGAGAATAGTGACGTTGCTTGCGTAACTTATATACCTACCAGTAGACAAATTTAAAATCTCTCACACTCTTCAAAAAATTAGCATAAACTTTTCACGTTCAAAAATTATTATTTATAATTTTATCAAACTAAGTCATATCATATGGGTATGGTTTGAAAACGGGAATTCGTTTACACTTAAGCCAAACGTGCATGCAAATTATTAGTAAATTTATAACTTTTTAACGAGGGTTGTGTTATTTACCTTTTGTTTTTAAGCTGTTCATTCTTCCTCTTTATCAGATATATCGGTAAAAATCAAATATATTCCCACTTTGAACTTGTAATTACATGTAGCACGTGAATGCTCTGAAAACCAGCACATGTATATTCCGAAACCGCCTCGTAGTAAGAAAAAAATGTCACCAAAACGTATAATTATTACTCCTGTGGACTTGAAATAAACATCCGTTTGATTTTGACTGTATTCCGTAACCGCTTCGTCGTCAGAAATAACAATTAAAACTAGAATTATTACTCCCGTGAACTTGTAATAAACATCCGTCTGATTTTAACTATATTCCGAAACTGCCTCGGTGTCAGAAATATCACCAAAAGTAAGTTTCTTTCTCCTTTGCACTTGTGAAAAATTAGTTTGATGATATTCCGGTCCAACGCTCCTTGTTTATCAGTAATGTCACTAAAAAGTAGAGGTTTTGCCTTGGAACCTTTTTTCCGCAGCAGTCCCAGCTAGGTGTGGCTCAGCTGAGATGCGCATGGTCAGTGTCGACGGTTGATTAAATAATTTTCAAGCCAGTTGAACGTCCACGACAAGTATTTAGCAAAAATTGACCAAATTGGTCAGACATTACGTAAGAATTTGGCAGGAGGTGACCAGTGCACGTGGACGAGTTTATTCCTCGCTCGAGGTGTTATGGCATATATCGGGCGGGTGACAGTGTATTATCTCACACATAATCTAAACAATTGCAGGCGACAAATCGGCTGGTAATTTAGTATCAATCTATTTCTCAGGCTGTTAACAAAAGAACTTTTACATGACTGACGAACATTTCATTACTTTCAGGTTGGTGGAGATCAAACGCCGCTGGGACCCTTACAACTGGTTCAGTTGTCACCATTGTGTGGCGTCTGATTTGAAACCGGATCCAATTGACGTGTTGGAGAGGGGAGGGGTAAGTGTGGCGTTCACTTTTAAACAAGTTGGAATTTATTATGTGGTTGACCTTGTTGCTAAGACTGAAAGTGTTTTTAACCTATGACCGCTTTCCCATATTAGACATTCGGTCTACGTAGATCGACCTAACATTGCAGGGACTCTGGCTGATTGCAATCAGCTTAATTTACTGACGGGCCTCCTCCTGGCGTTGAGTAGAAAGAAAAAAGTTCCTGTTTATGCCAGTACGTTGGAAGTAAGAAGAGGCGTTTCATTCAGTCCCCCACAGTTGGATCGGTATACGTAGAACAATGGTGTCTTTTGAACTGGGGTCTATAAGGCGTTACGACGATTCAGTCATACAGTTATCAAGCCTTTCTAATGAAGGGTAAAATGGCATGCCTCGTAGGTAGACAGACACGCTTCAGAAACGGCTAACTTCTTTATAATCATTATACACAAGTGTTTATAATTATATTATATTATATTATATTATATTATATTATATTATATTATATTATATTATATTATATTATATTATGACGCTCACTCTTCCAGAGAGTGATCACGGAGTACTGCCAGCCAGATCAGAGTTGCTGGCCGTCTACAGAAGAGATAGAAGCTTTCTGTAGAACCATATATGGCGAGTGTGTGTTGCCCGGAGAACCGTTCTACAGGAACGCTACAATAGGAACCATACAGCCCGAGAGATGGGTTGCCAACCCCGGTGAGTTCAGATGATCGAATAAGTCATATATTCCATTGGGGGGGGGGGGGGGGGTGAGGGCGTTTTCTATTTCATTTTTTTTAATGTGCTGGGAAATTTGCTAGCAAAAGGACCCTTCTGTGCAAAATTGTATCTAAGTACATGAAGGTTTCATGATAAAAAGTCCACTTTTTCAGAAAAAGAATACCCATTTGAATTCGAAATTGTTGGCTACGGGACTGACGTGTATTCCTCATAATCTAACATATAACCTGTAGAGCGTATTTGTGACATTCAAAATTTTCTAGTTTAAATGTGTATCTGTTGTTGAAAACAGCTTGAAAGCCAATATTTTTCGACCCCTTTTAAAACATATCCATCCGCCAAGAATTTTTTAGAAAGAAGTTTCGAGCGTGTTGCACTTCGTTTTACACTTTGTTTAAAGAGGGAACGGCAAAGTACCATTGCAAGCAAAATGCAGGTTCGATCACTAACCAAGGAATGTGCTGTAGTTCAGATTAGCAAGACTTTTAATACAGAAGAAAAAGTGTGTTAGACATAATAAAATATAAGTGATTGGGATAATTTAAGGTCGATAACTAAACCAATTTATCGCAATATTCCAAAATACTCTGTTCAACAGTCTTGGGGAATTCATGAATGAAATGATACATACATGGTATTAAAAAAAGATTCAGTAGTTAAAGAAAAAAGAAAAAAAAAATTATGCGATTATTATTGTTTAAAGAGACAACACTCTTTATCTTTTCTATATCGATTATCACTGTTTTCGTTTCGTTTACCAGGTCTCATTATTTACATCATAACGCTCCAAGACATTCAGAAAAGCGTGATATTCGCCAGCCGATTTAACATTCGCATCTCCGTGATTACATCCGGGCATGACTTTATAGGCCGGAATACGGCAGACGGAAGCCTGCAGATCAACCTATCGCGATTAAAGTACCTATTTGTGGACTTGAACGACGCCAGTAGCGACACCGGGATGTCGTGTGTAACAGACGTGGGGAATAATTGGGCCAAGTTGTATGAGGAGGTAAAAACAAAACTTTACGTGAGAATTTCTTCAGATCCCATTTCAATACGTAGATCGATATAGCAGGATCTATCCATCTCCGGGTTTTTTTCGCTAGATTGCTTTCAGCTTAAGCGGCTTAGATGTCTGGCACGTCTACTGAAGCTGTTAGGGGGTAATTAACTAGCGTTTAGCGGCTTCAGTAGGGGTGCCAGACATCGAAGCCGCCTAAGCTGAAAGCAATCTGCAATCTATCGAAAAAAACCTCGGGGATGGTCGACCCTGTTAGATCTAGGTACGGGGATGGGTTCTTAATTGGATTTCTAAGACAGGTCTCTCTTTCGTCAATCAGAGCATAGGCCTACTACGAAATTGCCGCTCTAACAGAACCATAAATTGTTTTTGTTATAACAAGTAAATGTAAAGATACCAAAGTCGCAAAAAATTGTCTAATGTGGCCTACACTGAAACTATTGTTCTCTGTTCATAAATACAAAAAAGTTTAAGGGAAATTCCAAATATATTTTTTGAATTCATCTTTATTATAAATTTGTGTTAGACGTTTAAAGGAAACAGATGGTGCCTGTAGTACACTGAATAAGTCAAATGTTGCAACCATTGATGAAAAATATATAACTGGCAAATACAAAATAAATGTTTATTTCTCAAAGGTCACCGGCAGATATAACAAACTGATCGTTGGTGGCAACTCTGGCACCGTCTCACCCGCCGGCTTCACGCTAGGTGGCGGTAAGAGCTTGCTGTCCAAGATGTTCGGACTCGCAGTTGACAACGTTTTGGAATTCACTATCGTCAATGCACAGGGGCAGATAGTCCACGTGTACCCTACTCACATTGTTATTGAGGACTCCGACATGGGGTTCACGCGGGTAGAGGACCCGGACTTGTTTTGGGCTCTTCGTGGAGGTGGAGGCGGCACTTTTGCCATTGTCACCCGCGTCAAGTACAGACTATTTGAACCCCCTAGCGGCGGATTTACAACTCTGAGGTAGTGATTATGATTAAGCAGTTGTACTATTTCATTGTACATTGAAATATAAAGAATTGAAATTTGAATGGAATGCGTTGTTTTTGCAACGGTGTGTTTATAAATCTACAGCTCCTTAAATTGACGGTATTTATACTAAATGAGATAGCTACCCAAAACTTTTTAACAATCAAATTATTTTAGTATCAATATATAATCTTTAATAACTTCAGGGGACTCTACCCATTCCAAACAGACCAAGCAGGCAACAATGTGGTAGCAAATGAAGTTTTGGATTTCATGTTCTCGTACATACGGGGCCTTCCACAGAAAGCATGCGGCTACGTTTTGGTAAGTTCGGTCAAAATCAGGCATAATTCTATTTACGCACTCCTGATGTGAGTTGAGAGAGTCCCCCCCCCCCCATGATAGAGAGTCGTCATCATCACTTTAGTCAGACTAACCCTAACCTGTATAATTAAATAGGGTTGGGGGTGGACTTTCTGTTATACGGACCTTCAGTTTCGTCAACACCGGCTTAAAAGTCCCAATGAAAAACTCCCAATGATTCTGTAGGGCTTACATGTTCCTAACTTGTATGTATGACATAAGAATGAGTTCGTTTCAAGTGGAGAAGAGAAAGGCATATTGGATTTTTTTCAGTGGATATTGCCGGTACTTATACATGTTTTTACTTTTGTCCTTTCGTCTTCCTTTACTAAAGTACCGAATGCCCCAGCTCTATATAATGGTTTGAGTCTTCAATATGCCCAGAAAATATTGTCCTCCTAATGAAAAAAATCCCTAGATCAAAAAGGGCGATGTTTATACCATGTAGTGATAATTTTGTATACCACTATTCATGCGAGGGACATAACGATCGAACAGCAAACCAAAGTTTACATTATCAATTACCCGGTTGAAGTTTTGATACAGAAAACAAAAAATCAGATTACACAATTGACGTTCAGGTTTTTTTTATCATGGGAAATTCTGTGAGATCTAGATAAACGGTTGGTGCTCACATACCGTTTGTATATTACTTAAAAGTCTACGTGTCACATATATATATATATATATATATATATATATATATATATATATATATTTTTTTTTTTTAAATTTTTTCTTTGGGGGGGGGGTAAATGATAATTGAAATTATACTTTAAATGTGGCCGCGACAATTTCTTTCTCTAGGTTGACAGTCCATACCGAGGCTCAGAGTACATGAACGTGAGCGCCACCATGGGGCAGATTTACATTGTGATCGAGTACTTCGGTGGTGAGGCAGAGGCGCTTCCAACTCTCAACACTTTGTATAATTACAGACCGGACCTCAAGCTGCACGATTACAAGGTATGAGGAAATAAAATA
>NW_019773884.1:10127-37008 GCF_001039355.2 Lingula anatina | reverse complement strand
ATAGTGAAACTCCCCGCGGGGATAGATCGATCTAAAATCTATGGGAATAGAGCCTTAGATTGTGTGTATGTGTGGGGGGGGGGGAGGTGAGGTTATAAAATTACACTTGATCCGCAGCACAAAGAATTTGCATATTTTTAAAAATATTGAAATTTTGATTTCACTCTGGGCCTGAGAAGTATATAAGGTGTATTTGTGAATAATTCATAATTCTTAACAAATTTAACGTCCCAGTGGCCTAAACAAACCGTCTGTCATATGATGCATACATTTAGCCCCTTGTAAAACCTACCTCGTCTCAAAAAACGAGTTTCATGTCAAGAACGGCGAATTTGCGTGTTTCATTAACGAGGTAATGGCTGCCATTCCACGGCCTCTTCTGTTTTAACCATGCATGTCCAGGGCACACAAGCCATATAACGTGCCAGCCTGCCCGCACAACCATATGCTGCCAAAACGCTGGGACAACGAATATAATGTTGTGCAAATTTTTTTATACAAAATCTCTAAAAAATAGAGCCCACAGTTAATCACGTTGGTGAACTGGTGAAAGTATAATTTACAAACAGTTTCGGGAGGATGCCATTTAGGAATCCATTGTAATGAGATCTGGTGCAAATTGCTGTTAATAGGCTCTTGAAAAACTCCTGCCTGCTGGCTGGTATCAGATCTCAATGTTTTGACTGACATAGGTCAAATAGAGTCAAGGGGGAGAATTTGCCAAAGTCTGACCTTAACTTGTCAAATAAGACCTATCCCAAGTAAAATGTATCAAGCTTTAGCCAGTATCACAATACCACTGAAAATGGAGCATGTCCAGCTTAAAACCACGACATGGTCATCTGAGTTGAACTGACCAGATAAGTTGAGAGAAATGGAGCGTGATGTTTAAGAGTTCTTAAACAGTGGTAGGTCTAATTTACCCGGGTGTTAAAGTGGAATAAATTGTTGTAAAACATACCTTCGTAAAAATTTTTGTGCATGAGATATTTTATAAATGTCAAAATATTGGTTGAATAGTTAATTTCTCCTGATTTTTTAAAGCTAGGAGAACATAAGTTTTGGAAAAATATGCAAGCAATCAAACCAATACAGCTTTGAAGTGAACAGATTGGAATGTCGGTAATCTTCTAAGCCATACAAATATTCTGTTATGATTGTTCCTAACAGAATAGTTGTTACCAAACAATTGACACAATCCCTGCTGTTGCCATTGTCCAGATAAATTAATGTAATGATTTATCCTTTTGTTCTTGCTTCCTCTTGCCTACGATATTATTGATAACGCAGCGGCCATTTACAACAGGACGGTATCTAGACTGAAAGCTTTCAGAAAACACTTACAAACTCTGGCAGAAATCAATGCTGTTACCGAGTTGGCCGTGATGGAGCACAATAATTGATTGCAATTCTTCTCCTGAGAAGTATAAGAATAGTGGATTTGGTGTTGAATTTATTGGAAAGCTTTGTCCTGTGAAAATTTATAAGGAATTTGAGCGCAGTTCAAAGTGCTGGAGATACAGTTTCAGGATTTCCCTTCATTGTGACATTTCCATGGTTTACTTTGGAGAAGCGTCTTTTATAAAGCTGTGAATTTCCCTCCTTTTGGTTTATTTAATCCTTTTTAAACACAAAGGCAGGTTTAATTCACAAAATATGGATTTTGCATTATATTTTGAAAAACAGGATTTCCCTTCATTGTGGCAGTTCCATGGTTTACTTTAGAGAAACGTCTTTTAAAAAGCTGTGAATTTCCTTCCTTTTGGTACATTTAATCCTTTAACTCAAAGGCAGATATCTTTTTTTACAAAATATGGATTTTGTATTATATTTTGAAAAGCAAGACTTTCTTCATTGGTGAAAGGAAGGCTTGGGCTCTTCTAAAAGCAGCAGGGTACAGAGAAAGCCACTGGGTCAGCATCACCGTTCTTGGCCCCTGGAGTGATTTGGCATGTCACCATTGGCCTTTAATCATTAAGTTTAAATTTAGACCCACCTTTAAATGCCCATCTTGGTGAGTTAAGATAAAAAATAGATACATATTTAATAAATATGATAAAAGAAATGAAGTATTTAAATCCCCCCTCAACCCCCCCCCAAAAAAAAATAAATAAAAAAATAAATAAAATAAGGACAAGTTCCACACCCTGAATATCCAGTATAAGTTTGAGATGGTTTTTCATGTCTGTTAACCTGGCAGAGATGAAGGTCACTGTGGCATCACCTCTCCTGATTGGACTCCTCCTGTGTGCTGGTAGTTAATGAGGTCTTAATCATCAGACAATCTATTTATTTACAGTCATTTGATGCCAGGGATGTAAATGAACAGCCAGCTGTCTGCTAAAATAGTCAAAAAATTAATCTTTGGTATTGGTGGTAGAAAAAAAAAATTCTATACATGTGTAATTGCTAATGACTGCTTTTGTGTACACTCTGTTCGATAAGGATATTTTTCAATTTTGAATAAATGTTCTAAATTAATTTATAGTTGGCTGGATTATAAATCTCTGCTGCTTAACATTATCATCCCCATCCTTTATTATGCCTTCTGTTCCATTGTCCATACATATGAGAAATTAAGGAAAATATTGCCATTTTTTGTCTTAATTATGGCCTTTCCATTTGCTCTGACATCATTAATACTGGTGATTAACTGAATTATGGTGCCATACAATTAGGATTAATTGCTTTGTTTCAGTTCTTTTGTCTGTTTAATTAAGTCCAAGTGAATGGCATTATGAAACATTTCCTCAGAAAAATCCTATTTAGAAAGTCGGATTATAGACAATATGAAAATATTGACTATACTGTCTAAATATGATGTGAAATGACTTGTAGGTAATGGTGCATAGGCAATGTTTTCTACATTAATAAATCATTTGAACAAGTTTTGGTATCAGAATATAAATTGCCTGTAGTTTTGTGAAGGTGGTGATGGATTAGTCACCTTTTCAAGACCTGTTACTAGAGAGAAAATTGGCCAATTTGTCCAGGAAATAAAGATCTTTTTTTTCCACCCAGTTTATCATCTGTTGAAATTTAGACATAGAAGATAGTTCACACTGATAATCCATCCTCCACTGTCTAAGTCATAATTAACTACTATTTTGTCAATTTGTTAAGTCTTAAAGATTGGTTGGCTAATAGATCACATTGCCATCATTCTTATTTTCATTAATCACCTTTATGTGGCACAAGCACAATGGCTAGATCAGTCCTTAGGAATCCTCTGAATTGAAAATATTAAGACAGTCTTTAAAAATAAAGTGATTGATTCTTGGGGTCTTAGGGAAGTTGAATTTCTGGGTAACAAGGGGGTGGGTTTGAGGGGCAGGGGATGGTTTAAATTTTATATCTTGGTTTATTCCCAGACTCATTAAGAGGGTGATGACAGTGTCTTACATGGGAAACGGGGAAAGTGCAGTCAAGTGCCTGCTTTCTTATTTTAAAGTTAAAGGGATAATAACTCTTCGTTTTGGCCAAAAAAATGAATTTTCCTGGAGTAAACAACAATTTTCCCATACTTACCAATGGTTAATGAATCCATTTTTACATTCAAAGTTAGTCCCTGTTTTTTTTTTCTAAAAAGTTTGGTTTTTTGTTAAAAACTCTTAAGAGATTATAACAGAGTATAGCCATCAATGGAGGTCCCGTGGTCTGAAGACCAGCTCAGATATCAGAATAATAGCTATATCTGCCATTTTTGTGGTAAAACAGAATATATTATATTTCTGTGAGTTATTCACAATGTTTTTATTGTGAAATATAAATCTCATATGAAGAGTTATTATCCCTTTAAAGAGAATTGATAGCCTGTACCACCTTGAATGTGACTCTGGATCTCAAGTGTCTGTACAGGCAGTGTGCTGATCACTTTGTATATCACTCTGTAGAACAGATAAAAGTGAGAGACTGCAGCTTTTGTTTTAGTGTAATGGAATCTATGGAAGGACAGCTACATTGTTTATGATGTATTGACCACTTAGTGTGAAGAGTTGAGAGCCTTCCAAGAGGCTCAGTTAAAGAATAGACGAGGATAGGGATGATGCCAAGGCTCGGTTACACTGGAAACATTATTGGTCTGCTTCGTTGGGTGCAAACGGCACATGCCAACTTCCTGATATGGTGAATTGAAGTTTCTTTGAATTAGGACGTGGGATGTTCTTATTATAGCTGGATGCATTTGTTTTTCACTTCATCAGTCATAACAAATGGGAACTGCAAATTTGATTACCTATCTTGACAAGACTTTTTTTTTTTGCAACTGGCGAACTAGTTGCCTGATGGCAAATATCACTGTTGTACTGTGCATGTAACGCCAGTATGTTGACTGTGGGTCTTGCATTCAACCCTGTTTTTACATGGTGTAAATCTGGCATTCTCCACAGAATGATGATGCTGTCTTTTCATTGAGAGAATGCTGTAATAGATATGGAAGAAAAAAATATTTGGCTTCTTGGATACTGTCAGTAAAAAATGCAATAGGAATGAATCAGGCTGTTCTTTATTCTGAGTGATTTAGAGAGAAGTATTTTCATACTTTGAGAGTGATACAACAAGAGAGCGTCTACAAGTGCTCATGTGATAGCTGTCAACAAAATGGCGCCAGATGAAGAATTAGCTACTTGACAGAAATGAAGATGCTAATGCTGTTTCCACTCAACTTTACCTTTTTCCTTGCCTGACAGCCCTCTATTATGTACTTCAGTAGTAATAGAGCCAGTCATGAAATGGAATGTATTTTTTGTGTAAGTTCTTTCAAAAAGGTGTGTAATGATTTTTATGTGGTGATGTATCTGGTGAATTTTGCATTATTCATCATTTACTTTAGGGCGGGAGTTTTCTTACAGTTATCTTAAGTTTCAAGTTATAGCAATATTTACATTTCAGTCAACCAAAGAAAAACATAGTTTCACAAGATTTGTTCAAGATCTGTGATAACATTGGTTATTAGCTGTTGGGTTATCATTATGCAAACTCTGCTTTCTAATTAAAATATCCCAGTTCTTGCAGTGAAGATGAAACTTAAAGCCCACATTTTTATCGAACACTTGTAAGATTTGGTAGTTTAAATATTTGGACCCTGTTTGAGATAGAAAAGCTTGTTGAGTAAAAACTCTTTGTTGTAAGTGCAGTTGCTTCAGGCAGAAAGCTGAAGTTTAAATACAAAAACATCACAGTGTATTTTCTGATTAACCCCAAGCACTTAAAAAGGAGTCCATAAAGTAACAGAAAACATTATTGCATATTAGATTAACTAAATAAAAGATACAGGGAAAAGAATGGCAGTAACGAGGGCTACTTTAAGTTACATCGACCAATTGGTGGTAGTAGATTTGTACAATCGATTATCAATGAGCGGGAGTAGCCATATTGGTCCTTTGATCTCGTTGAAGCTGGTGCCCAGTGTACTCAGGTGTGCTGAAGAAAGGAGTAAGTGTGTCGAAAGTGTAGGGGGGGGCACATGTTTAATGGCGGCTTTTGGGCTCTTTGAGGCGGGGCTGAAGAAAAATATTGGTTGTTTTTGTAACATTATTGATGTTGTTTTTGTAGCAGTGTTTGCACGGATGGTTGTTTGGAATGAAGTTTGGGATCAGGAGGTTGAAGTGGTCCAACTGGTTAACATGTCTGGAAAAATATGACGTCTTGGAAAAAAAGAAACTGAAATTTGATTTGTTTTATTAAATAATATTATTATTGAAAGAATATGTTGCTTAGTTGCATGCATCCCAATACAGGTTTACTGGCAGCCGGTATTTTTTTTCCTTTTTGCTAGTTTAATAGAACAAACACCAAACAAAAAACTTTCCCAAGATTTTTATTGATTTCCTTGTTCACCACTTACATTTTACTGCTGTGCAAGATACTTAAGTTTTACACATGTCCAGTATTCTGCAAGTATTTCCCTCTGGAAACCACTTTGAACCTGCCATGATGGTCAGGAGGGTCAAGTAGATGACCACGGTTGACCCTCATCACTTCTTGGGTGGCTGAAAAGTTGTGGATGGTTTTTATTTATGGCTGGACATGTTCTTTCTCAGATTCATTCTGGTCCAAACAGACAGTAGTTAAAGGATGATTAAGCAAAAAGACTTGCCATGTGTTTTGTTTTAGATATTTTTGATAACTTGGTTGAGATGTCAGAAACTTCACAAATGAGGAACCATAGTTTTTAATGAGTGTATCATTTAAACATTTTTATTTATATTGCATGAATTTTTTAAGATGCACATTATTAAAAAAAGGTGGATTTCAGATATAAGGTGCACATTTTAAAGTTATTTGCACTCTTAATGTAGGTGGCAATGAAAAATTCTTGTTTAATGAATGGATTTTTTTTTTGATCAATGGATTCAAAGTTTTATGTACACCGAGGAATCTAGTTGCATGCTTATCTGACACTTCAGGGTCCTCCATGTCAGGTAGCTACCATTTGTGACCTGTTCATTGAATGGTCTAGTAGCTAGTTCATTTTCATGTTGTAACAGTTGGAAAACTCTGCTTTCTGCAGTTGATATGGAAATAAAATCTATATAATGTTTCTGCACAACCAGAATTTTTTTTTATTCTCTCAATCATTTAGATTCTAAGAGGTTGCTGATTTTTTTGGTCTGGTATTCATCTGAATTTTTGACATGCCCCGCCCTCCCCCTTTCTGTCACAAAATGGGCGTGAGGAGAGGACAGAACTGAGAGAGATGTCTCATTTATTTTCCCAGGAAATGGGACGCTTTTAATTAATCAATATCAAAGTTTGACAACTCCAGTGTCTAATTTCCTGAGTTAGCTATTATCTGGTGATTTAAAGTGTGTTTTTGTGGAAATAGATGGAGCCNGGGGAGGGGGGCGTGTGGGTGGGGGTATGGTTGCCTGTAGTCATGTGCATGTCTCTGGCCTGCTTGGCTGTATTTGTCTCTGACCTGCTTGTGTCTTTGCATTTGTGTGTGCGTGTGTGTGTGTGTGTGTGTGTGTGTGTGTGTGTGTGTGTGTGTGTGTGTGTGTGTGTGTGTGTGTGTGTGTGTGTGTGAAAGAGACAGAGAGAGAGAGAGAGAAGGAGAGGGAGGAAAGAGTAGATGTGTAGTGGTACTCAAAGTTGAGATTTGCCAAGTGCTCTTCAGCTAACCGGCTTAATTGCTAGAAAAATTTGGGCATTTTGTGTGTGTGTGCTTGTGCATGTATTCACTTTCAATTATGTGTCTCTCACTGGGATAATAAAATGGTGAGGCAGTGGGAATGATTTATGATGAAAAAAGAATGGAGAAATTAAATGGGAAAAACATTGTAACTGAATACTGTTCTAAATGCTATTATCTAGTAGAAATGCTGCTAGGTGAAAAAAAAATTGAAGGATAAAAAACAGGAACCAGGCTTCTTTTCACACAAAGAGACTGAAATCAATGTACAACATAATGCACTTCAGTCACTGAGATTCTCTCAAAAGCTAAAACCTTGCAAACACTGCTCCATTTCAGTCACACTCCCCATTTCACAGAAAACCTGATAACCCTGTCTAATTCTGTATAAAAATGGCATTTTCTCAACCAAGTCCTGGCATGATATTCATTAGGATCGTGCTAGAATACAATTAGTATTATAGAAACTGTCCGAGAAGGGTAGCAACTCGGAGGGATTGGCGTTGAGGTCGTCGAGGGGATCAATACATTACATGCTGCATAGATCAGGGTTATGTTGGCAGTGGAGAAGTCCGGGGCTGCAATCAATAAGGCAAATATGTCTACAGATATATAGTCAACACAGCTAATGGCACTGTGGTGTGGGAATAGGGGAGGCACCCTGGGTTTCTTGACTTAGTTTCAAATAAGATATATTTTAAACTTGGTGAAGTGAACAGGGTTATTATGAGGGCTGTGGTATAGCATTGTCATTTTACATTTTAAGTTTTGGATTCAAATTTCTTTTTAAATTTCATTTGTAAATTTATTAAAATATTTGTGATTTGGATTTTCACCCTGGTTTTTTTTTTTTTTTTTCATTTGTGTTGTTAATGATATTGGTATGTGGCTATAAAGAAAACAAGGCTTTAGTTCTGAATACTGTTTCCATTTTCTGTTTAAGGGAGATAAATACTTATCAGCAATTAACCATTGGTTCTGATGTAACAAAGATCCAAAAACCAGTCTTTAGTGATTCATTTTATCAATTAACCAGTCGATAGGTAACCATTTTCATCTCAAAAATTAATTTACTGAACTTTTGTTCTCATGTTTTGAATCAAATGCTGGGAAAACATTACTAAAGATTTCTTCTTTCATGGAGGTAATTGTGACCAAACATTACCACTAAAAGGGAGCAAATACTGTATTCAGCCACTTCACTTTTGACAGCAAGATCAAATATCACGTAAGAGCTCTCCATTCAGGAGGGGAAGTGTGTTGGCTGATAACTCAAATCCAGGGGGGTTCCTGCAGTAAATTCATAATATAGATTACTATTAGGAAAGGAACTTCTGTTTTTATTGTAAATATGAACTCTGTATTTTTATTAGTATATTTTTTGAAGCATTATGTAAGATGGTAGGATACAAGTCGGTAAGATACCAGATAAAAATGTTTTTAGGTTATAAATTGATCATACATTGCTTTGGGTGATCGTCTTTGTCAGGTTTTTTTTTTGTATCATTCAGTGACCTTCTGATTGTTGACCTGTTTATCTTTGACCTATTTATGAATGAACACTTGGTGACATATATATATATATATATATATATATATATATATATATATATATATATATATATATGTTATATATGTTTGATCTACATAGAGATGAACTTTGGATGACCTGAATCTGTTTGACCTTTATGAAAATGAAATTTGATTGAGCTAGATATGGATGACCTGTATTGAAATGACCCCAGAGTGACCTCTAGATGACCTTATGGAAGTGACCTCTGGTTGACCTATATGAGGTTGAAGCATGGCTGACCTTTACATGTATGACCTAGTTTTAGAGACAACCCAATGTGTATGTTGTGTGTATTAATTTTTTTTCCCTCCCCCACTGCAGGCTTGACTGGCCTCACAGACTGGCAGGGAGGCTGTAAGTACACCGCTGTGTGATATCTCCTGATTGGCAGCTGTCAATCTGTCCTCTTAAGACATTCATTATTTTTTATTCCCTCTTCAGATATCACCTGACAGGTGTCTGTCACTTGTGCTCTCATATTCTGAGCAATCTTAACTTTTGTGTGGAATTTTAGCCATACCTGGGTGATGATGTGTTTGTTCTCAGTATGCATGAGCTTTTTTTAAGGGGTGTGGATTTTAAGTCTTACACCCCATTTCCATAGATTAGATCGACCTACTTTAGATCGACCTAACTCCCTGGGGGTTCACGCTAAATGGCTGTCAGCCGAGCGGACACGAAAGTTAATTACCCTCTTACAGCTTGCAGTAGGCGGGACGGACATTTAAGTCGGATTATCTGAAAGTAATCTAGTGAGACTCCCTGCGGGGATAGATCGATCTAAAATCTATGGGAATAGAGCCTTATTTTGTTCTGTCATTTAAAAATATTTAGATTCGGGTCTGATGGCAAAGGTCTTTTACACTGTAGTGTGACGTTTCCACTTCTGAATCATTAGATGGTTCTGTCATTTGCTTATCAGTGTTGATAACTTACAGCTTTCTTTCACTCCTTTAGTTTCACAGGTTACAAAATGGTGTTTTGTTGCTTCAAGGGTGTTAGAGAGGTTGGGTTTCTTGTTCTTTTTCTGTTTTTTGACTTCTTGAATAAGTTGAGGGAAAATTGAGTTGCTGTATAATTTTTAGTTTCTGATGTTTGAAAAGAAAGTTTTTTCTTCTTCTCCCCCCCCCCCCTCCCCTTGATTTGTTTATTTTTATACTTTTTTCTAAGCTTTGGGCTTTAGTCCTTTTTGTAGATTATTTTGAGTGTAATTGGTTGCAAGGTGGATGAAGTTATGCAAGTTTTGAATCTTATAAGTGTTTGTTCGTTTGCTGCATTTGTCTTGATGTGATGCACAAAAGAAGTGAAATGCAGTTTCACTTCCCTACAATACAAAATACCCAGTTTGTTATAATTATTTTTGTTAAATTTTGGTTATTTTGCTTGTGCGTTGTGTTGTTTATGTATTGAAATTCAGGGTTATAAGATAAAATTAAGATTATGCTGAACACCAAGGAATAGGTTTTCTGGTTATGTTTGCCATTATGTGCTGATTATATTGATTGTTTATCTTGATAATGAAGAGCTGATTGTGTTAGTGGTGACAACTTGTGTTGGTTGTGACAACAGTATTGTGTTGGTTATGTTGGCTGTGACAAGCTAATTGTGTTGGTTGTGACAATCTGTGTTGTGATATGACAATAAGATATTGTAGCAATACTCAGTAAACTCTGCTTTTTGTTTCAGCTGAAGACTTCACACAGCCCCCCAGTATCAATGTACAGGCCCCCAAGGTGTTCATATACAGACAAAAAGAAAGTGTGGAGTTGCCCTGTGTAGCTTCAGGAAGTCCACAACCTTCGTAAGTATGGTGGCTGTAATAATATTAAATCTCTAACAAATCTTGAGGAATGGGGTTTTCTCTTTGGCATAAGCTGAAATTTATGAACATTGGCAACACTATTCTTTGTGTTGTTACTTGATCTATTTATGCCGAGTGCAGTGTAATATTTTGCAACTCTTGGATGATTAGCTGAAATTTATAAATATTACCTACCTCGACTTTTGGTGTAACTATGCATGTAATTTTCTTATCTTTGAGTGTTATAATAATATGCAAAGTCTACTGTATTCTGCAGTTCAGTCTAACTACAGATTTAAAATCTTCATTATTTTTATCCATTCTTAGCTTATTTATTTATTTATTTATTTTCAGATATTCATGGTACAAAGACAAAGAATATTTGGAGATAGGAAATCTGCCGCGTTACACCCTCCAACCTAACATAGGCACGCTGGTGATCACTGACCCCGAAGACAAGGACCAGGGTTACTACCAGTGTAACGCCACCAACGCTTTTGGGACGTCGCTCTCAGTAAAGACGAGGTTATGGAAAGGAGGTAAGTGTCTGTGTAATTGTTGTTTTTGGATCAGAATTGTTTAGAATTAGGTGATGAAGGTTAAAGGTTTTCTTAGGTAAGTTTGGTTGTCGTGAAGTACTGGGCTTTGGGTCAGAATTTTTCCATGAAAAATATAAAAAAAAAGGATTGGAGATGTTGTTTGGAAAGGTTGGTGGTGATGGAGAAATCTTGGCTATTGTTGGATACATGTAAAAAATTGATGAGAGAGAGTCGGAGATTTTGTTCAGGGGGAAGAATTAAAAGTGCTTTGGCATTTACTCATTAATTTCAAAATTAAAAATTAAAATAGTAAAAAGTAGAGGGATATTGATCGGAAGGAGGGATATTGATCAGAGGATGTATATACTTATGGGAGAATGCTAAGTTTCTACCGCTAATTAGGCTCCCCTGGAGATAATGCCCCACAGGTGAGGTGAAATGACTCATTATAATTTAATACCTCTACAATGGGAAAGGGAGAGATATAGAAATCCGGTTATTTTCATTGTTTAGTGAAGGAAAGGCAGAGTACTGTAAATGCTTTATAAATTTAAACATTATGCATTACACATCCCCCCTCCCAAGCAAAGGGGAATATTTTGTTTGACTATAATACTTAAATGTTTATTTAAAAGTCTTGAAAAGTTGGTTGACTTTGTGTCAAAAAGTGAATTTTATCATCCTCTAAAAATGATAAATCTTGAAAAAGTGAATTTATAAAAATTGGGTGCTTGAAAATTACCATAAAAGCATTTACTGCTGTTCCAAATGATGAGTGCCACTAACTGACAGGGAAGATTTAATGTCTAATCTTTTTACAATTGCAAACAGTTGGATCGAAAGAAATTGCCTCAAATCTGTGCCTCTCTTAACAGCTCGACCAGAGTCCGAAGATGTCGGACCACCTAATTAAGGGTTTTTCCAAAGGATGGACCTTTGTGAGAGACTGAATGATGAGTTCTAGCGTAAATCTGTTTACAATGACACAGCGTAATGAGAGTGGTTTCTGATTTTACTTATGTAACCAGGTGTTACTTGGGATTTTATGACAATAGTTTGGATTAGGAGAAACGTGCTGCTTAACAGGCAAGAAACATGACTTATTGCTGGATTAGCTGAATTGGCTCATTAGATGAATAACATTTATTTAATGCAGGGATTATAAAACTTATAAAGAGCAGAAAGGGAAATGGACTGAAATTGTGGAAAAGGGATAATCCAGCTTGAAGTATTTATGCTTGCTGTTTTGTAGAATTGAATTGACATGTTCCGTGAGACTTTTTAAAAAGCTTTTTCAATCATGTTTTTGGTGTTTCTAAATGATACATAAAAAAATAAGAACAGGGCTTTTTTTTTTTTTTTTTTTTTTTTTTTTCGCCAATGGAAAGTTGCTGTATTTTAATACGTAGTAATGTGATTTTTTCGACAATAGTCAGATTACAGACTTATTGGGACCAAAAAATTTAATTTAGAGATCGCTGCAGAAGGACCCCTGGACCCCACACCCTATTTTCAGACTTATGCACTAAATGGCAGTCTCATCCTTGAAAACAGCGAATGCTTCCATCACACCAGTGGCCTTGTGAAAAGAGATGAGAAAATGATCTCTTTATTAGACATGGGCCACTGGGAAGCGAGGAAATATTCTCTTGTGCCCAAATTTACTACAATGTCTGCATAATTGATGAGAGCTGTGTTTTTAGTTTATTATCAGTTTACGTTAAAATCCAATGCTTGTACAGTATACATGTGTATGTCTTCCTTGATGCAGATGCCTTTTTTCCCCTGTGGTCGGTGAATGAATGAATGATAAAGAATATAAATTATGGGGGAAAAAATCAAAGGAAGTTTCTGTGTAAATCTATTATTTTAGAAAGTGCATATAAATTATGTATAGATATTTCTGATGGAAAATTTTATTTTGAATTTTACATAATTTGGTGCCTTCATTAATATTTGTTGTTTCAATTGTCAGTTTTGGAGCAGTTTCCGCCCGTTACCGTGCCAACTGTACATCGTCCCATAGTTGGTGCCTCCTTGAAATTGACATGTAGCCCACCTACCAGTAACCCAGATGCTGAGATCTACTGGAACGTCAATAAAATACCCCTAAAACTAGACGGAAGAGTTTCCATAGATTATGATGGTGAGGAAATGAATATAAATGTCTTAAAATTCTTTCAATTTCCATTCTCCTTTAAGATCTTTTAAAATATTGAAGTTACTACTAATTATTATTTATGTTAACACATGCATTTTTGATGTGTAAACGCTAAGATTAATTTTAGCATTATAATTCTGATTGTTTTGTCTTACAGGTAACCTATATTCTGACTGTTTTGTCTTGCAGGTAACCTTTACTTTGCCAATATTCTGCCAGAGGATCAACAGAATGGAAACATTTACCGCTGTGTGGCATACAACAGTCGTCTCAGTGCCACTGTAGAGGGGGAAGATGCTGTGATCTATCCACAGGGATGTAAGTGAATATAAATGAATAGATAAATAAATAATGAATAAATAGATATATGTATAGATAAATAAATCAATTACTTATTTTGAAAATTAAGTCTGCGAAGAATCAATCTGCAATTTTGATACCAAAAAAGGTGGTCCTTCTTTGGCAGGGATGTAACTTAGTCGGCTACATAGAATTGTGGCTGTGGCTTTACAGGCCTGCTCATATTTAACATATGCCTGTCATGCTACCATAACAGTAGGATTCTGGAGGGTGTTTCACAAATGAACTTTACTCAAAAAATTGGTCTAAGCTTATAGACCCAAATTTAAGTCCACTTCAACTCTAGATAGACAGTAGCAGTTCAATTTAATGAGGTAGTGTGCATGTGTTATAACAAGAAATATCCAGGCTTATCTTTGAGACCAGTAGTTGCTCCATCATCTTGGACTAATGCACATTATCCTGAATTGATGTAGATGAAAATTTTGGTTTAAAGTTAAGCCAATGTTATTTGGTCTTGAGTTCTTCTTGTGAAAAAGGCCTCTGAAAGCTTAACTTTCTGTTTTTAAAAAATAAAACCACCAATTTACAGTCACACGTGTTCATTTTTCTCTCAGCCATGCAGTCCATAGTGCGTACCAGGCCGCATTCCCTGTATGCCACGCCATACGAAGTCTCGGCACTTCGTGGAGGGAGAATTGCAATCAAGTGCATATTTGGTGGATAGTAAGTGATTTGGTACTCCCTCCTATATACTAGACAGATGTTGGAAAGATAATCTGTGTGTTGATTTTTTGACTTAACATTTTAAAATTAATTTTATTTGTTTGTATTGAAGAACTTTACCAATCTTATGTCATTTTCTCTGCATTTCCAGTATTTCTCTGTTAATATTTCTTATTGTTATTANCACAGGAGTGGTCATTTCTGCTAAATCGCAGGTTGAGTTAAAAAATCAGCATAATCGGGCCATTATTTTAAAGAAATGCCGTTTTTATGTACAGACACAGATGTATTTTACCTGTTGAGCATAATTAAAATTTGATGTTGAATTCGCAGTTTAACATAATGTACTTTTGCATCAGAATTGACAGTAGCCTTTTTTTGTTATTTCCTGCTTTTTGTCTGTACATTTGACAGCTTTGCTGCCTTGTTATTATTATCATTTTGACTTTATATATTTTAAAATTTGAATTACAACTTCTTGTAATAAGGAACTCGCCTAGTTCCCCTTCAATATTTATTACCGATCCCTAAAATTTGCTCATCATATTCTGCAGTCCCACACCCAGGATTATCTGGAGGCGGACAGATGGACGTCCACTGTCCCCTAGACACAGACTGGTCAGCGATGGTCAAGAGATATGGATTCAGCCAGCAACATTTGAGGACGAAGGGACGTATTCTTGTGAAGCCACAAACAGCGAATCTGATGTGCCCGTTAACAGTATTTTTAGGGTTACAGTAGAATGTAAGTTTATTATTATAGGACAACTATTATATAATAGAATTTATTTAATAATTTCATAAAATTTATATGATATTTAATAAATACATAAAGAATGACTTGCTTTAACAGAGTTCCACTTGCTCTCCCGGTCATAAAAATTATATTTAGGAATATGTAGATAGATGAATATATTGCATCTAATTTGTACAATAATTTGTTATTGTTCTTTTACAGCCACTCCCTACTGGATAAATGAGCCAATGGATGTGAATGCGGCCGAGGAGGAAGACGCTGAATTTTTTTGCCGTGCTGAGGGAATACCTGCCCCAAGAGTTTCCATGTTTATTAATGGAGTACCAATTGAGAGTAAGTGGGATATGCAATCTCAAAAGAATAAAAATATGAAAATAAAAAAAATAAATATAGGCTTCATAATATTATCTGAATATATTTATATAATAGGGAGAGAAGTTACTCTTCTGCTTACAGAGTGGTACTTGCAAAGGGGACTCGTATACAGGAGTTTCTAAATAAAGGAATGTCGTTGTTATAGACGTATATAGTATTATGATTATGTTGATTCATAGAGATTAGCTTCATTAACAGTATGCAATATGAACTGTGTTTATAATATGATCAAGTATTTAATGTGAATCATGTTTTCGTTTAAGACCCATGATTGAAGTGTAGATATAATGTATTAATGTTATTGTGTTTATTATAATTATTATGTCCATAGCATCAAGCACTTCTTTTTGTTTAGGAGTTTGACATTGTCTTCTTGATAATCATATCTTTTGGCTAAACTGTGTCTCTTTTCCTTTCAGATGTAAATAACCCAAGGCTGCAGGTTGGACAAGATAAAATCATCTTCAAGAACTTGACTAAGTCTGACACTCTTGTTGTACAGTGTAATGCTACAAACAAGTTCCAAGATGGCTATGTCTACGGGGATGCCTACCTCAATGTCTTAGGTAAGGAGTCCCATGAAGAACTGTTAAAAGAAATTTAAGCTTTATTTTTATTGAAAAACTGATAGACGTCTGAAGATGGTTTACCTTTATTTAGAGCCTCTTTTTTCTAGCCAAATGAGACAAAATAATTCATGGAAGTTTTCTTCTGAAAACAAAAGGCAATAACTGTCATTACATATGTTGGGATAACTAAGTTTTCTTTATTTATTTGGAATTTCTCTTCACATAACTGATTGGTAATTCCTACCTTCCCTCCCTCCCTCTCTCTCTCTCTCTCTCTCTCTCTCTCTCTCTCTCTCTCTCTCTCTCTCAATGTAATTATCAATCTGTTTCAGCTGAGGAGCCATCCTTCCTGCGTCCACCACCTCTGATCCAAGAGGTCCCAGCAGACAAGTCCACCATCATCCCATGTCAGGTGTTTGGTGCCCCCAAACCTAGGATATCATGGACGCGGAATGGAGTAGATGTTAGTGGCGGTGCCAAGTATACCATCCATCCAAGTGGAGACTTGGAAATTAAGGTAAAACTGAGGGGGAATAAGAGAAGTAACTCTTGGTAAGGAGATTGTATTGCAGTATGCAGAGTAATTTTGACTAATAGAATATTTTATGTTACATAACTTACCTTTTTGGATGCAGTCTTTCACTGGTCGCCTTAAGTGCCCATCAAGTTTTGATTGGTCTTTTTTTTTTCCCCCCTTTTTAATGTGTGAAAATTCCGTTCTTTTGGTTTCCAGAATGTGCAGTCGTCTGATGGGGGAGAGTACGCCTGTCACGCCTCCAACAAATTTGGCAGTGGCTTCAGAGATGGGCGTCTGGTTGTCAGAGGTAGGTGGCCAGCCTCTTGCACAAGTTCACTCCTGATTGATTTGTCTCATTACATGTGACATCATTAAACTTTTTAAATTAAATTAAAATTTTGATGAATTATCAGTCTATAACAAAGCAGTCAGCAGTCATTTGGGCTCCGTTGTCATAGACTTTTGATATACCCTGTCCAGAGAACATCTATGATAGGTTTAAGGCTTTTAGCATATTAAAAGTTATTATTAGAAAAATTAAATATTTTTTCACTTCCAGCTCCCACCACCCTCCTTACGGTGCCCCAGGACCAAATGGTGGAACTCGGCAGCAACGTGAAGTTTGTCTGCACTGCCAGGACAGATCCTGAGAAGATGAGCAAGCTGGAGATGTACTGGCTCAAAGACAGCGAGAGAATCAACCTGAACCAGGCGCAGAGGTTGTACGAGAACTACATGGACAATTCCTTGATCATCAGTGATGTGAATCTGCTGGACTCTGGGAAGTACACTTGTGTGGCGAAGAATGGCTTGGAGAATGATCAGTCCAATCATACTGCTACCTTGGTGGTACAAGGTAGGTGGTGGTTTCTTAATTCGCTAATTCAATTTTTCCACCTGTGCCTACTTGTCATTAGTGTTTAATTGAAAATGACCAGGAAAATCAGAAATGTTAGATGTCTCTGTTGACTTAATCCTATATTCCTCTCTGCAGCTGGCCAGATCAAGTTTGTAAAGTTGCTCGGTACACCCCATCTGTTGTTGTTTGAGACCCCAGGGGCTTGAAGCAGCAGTATGTTAAAACTCTTTAATCTCAAGCTGTTGTTCTGTTACTTCAACCTTAGCCTAAGTCTTTTATAACAATTTCCAGTGCGTATTACTATTTTTGTGTGTGTTCTAGGTCGTCCCGAACCTCCAAAAGTTGTAACAATCATGGAATGTGGCACACAGCAAGCTCGAGTGTCCTGGAGCGCTGGCTCTGACAATTACGCCCAGATTCTCAAGTACCGTATCGAGTACAATACCACCTTCACGCCAGCCACCTGGGTGGAGATCAGGACCGTCAGCGCTGCGAACAGTCAGCAGTACCTTCCTCTCTCGCCCTATGTCAACTACACCTTCCGTGTTCTCGCCCAGAATCGTATTGGCTGGAGCCTGCCCAGTACGCATTCGAAGCAGGTGTGCACGACCCCACCCGCGGCGCCCTCTCATAACCCCGAGAATGTGGAGACGTGGAACACGGAGTGGGATCAGTTACACATCAGATGGACGGTGAGGAATACAATGAAGACTGATGTTTTCACAAGTTTTAATGGAAGACTGTTTTTGGGGCTGAAAAAGTAGCAGGCTTATTTGCATTTCACATAGAATTTGAAAATATTTTTAAGTTATATTTTTTTTAAACCAGATCCCTTAAGCAAATTGTGATTGACTTGATTCAAGTTATAAATTTCCCACAGAAACCCACATAAAAGTGTGTCAGATACCAGTTTTAGCTAAGCTTAGCCCAAGAACCGAAGGCAGTTTGTAAAACCAGGTCCCTTGTACAATGTATTACAACTAGAATATATAATTGATCACATCAACAAATTATATATCAGTTTATTGTCTAGTATAGCTTTCAGCTGTTGTTATTCAATGCACCAGAATAGCTGTGTCCATCTGAAGGATTTATATCATGCTCACTACAGATGAAAGAATTGAAATATTATTTATTATAGAAATATAGTCAATATAGTCTTGAATTATAATTCCGGCTCTGTTTTCAGCCCATGGCCCCAGTGGAACACAATGGACAGGGTTTCCACTACCTGATCACGTACTACAGACTGGACATTCCCAATGACATTATAAAGAGTGTGAGGATCGATGACTGGACCCAAAGAGAGCTCAGGATTGAGAACACGCCCTTCTACACTCCATACGCCATCAAAGTGCAGGCGATAAATTCCATGTCTGCTGCTCCTGACGAGCCGGCTATTGTTGGGTTTTCTGGAGAGAGCAGTAAGTGGATGGCAGAAGCATTTTTGTGGGCTCTCGATTTCATTTTCTTGCATCATGATACATGTAGGATATAATATTCATAATTATTTTCAAATTATGTTTGAGGTGTCAGTCAGATTTTTCTTTCTTTATTTTGAATTTCTCTTTACTAATTGACATTTGTGCTCTTACACACACCAGGTGCGCGTGTGCGCCCACACACACACACACACACACACACACACACACACACACACACACACACACACACACACACACGTACGTTACACCTTATATAATGTGGTACAATTGGCACACTCGCCCACAGCACTTTTTATATAATGCTCATAGTGAAACTCCCTCGTCTTCCAGCACCACTGGTGGCCCCAACCAACTTCATGTTGAACCCCAATGTCGCTGTCACGTCCAACAAGGCCAGTTTTATATGGGACGCTGTGGACCCTGAGAGTGACCAGATTAGAGGCTTCATGAGAGGCTACCAGGTATGTGTGATCTTGCTTGGTATTGTTGGCTTGGGCTGGATGTTTTGTATATGGAAGCATTTACTTTGAAAATTATAAAGGGTGGAGTTTTGAAATTATTTAATAATTTATTGTGTAATATTGAACTGAACAAAACTGGGAAGTGATGAGCTTGTGGCTGTCAGTAAATGAGAACATTTCAGGGGGATGGGATGCATTGGATATAGCACTGATACAATTTTTGAGTTAAGACAGTGAAAAAAAAGATCCTGTTCTTAATAAAGGTTTTAAATGAAGGTTTGAAATGTCGTGCCTCATAAGGAGGGGAAAAATAAAACATTTTAAATCTCTATAGAAATGATTGACTTTATGATTTCTTGCCTGTCTCTAGATTCAGTTCTGGCTGGAGGAGGAAGGAGAGCAGGGAATGAGAACCGAGTACATCTACACGCGAGATCTCGCTCTGGAGGGGAGGAACTGGGTCGACAAGATACGCACCAAACGGCAGACGCCTCCCAAGATGGAGGCCACGATAAGTAACTTGCCTTCCTCACAGCGTATCGTCGCCCAAGTTCGTGTGATTAATAAGAAGTACGCAGGGCCACCCAGCAATAAGATCATTGTACAGACACCAGAAGGAGGTGATTAAAGATGTTACTTATGCTTATTTGCGAGTAGTTCTAAATGGATTAAATGGTTTTTCATATTTAAGACATTGCCAAACTATTTAACAAGCATTTCGATTTTATTTAAAAGTTAAGAATTAGCTAACAGACAGTAGCAGAATTTATGTCTAAAAAATCTTATCTTTAATGTGATTTTTTTTCCCAAAATTGTATATAATATATACTTTAGCCCTGTTTAATGTTAGTTGAGTCTAGTGGTTCTGAATGGTGTTCAGATATTTAAAATGATCATTATGGGGTCATATCTTAATGGGTTTTTTTTCCTTTGTTTTTGTTTCCAGTGCCAGGTCCTGTGCAGAACTTCCAGTTTGTTCTTGTTGGTCCAAACCACATTAAGCTTCAGTGGAACAAGCCTGCTGAACCCAATGGCAAGATCACAGGCTATGACATTGGCTACAGGACAGGTAGGTGCAGGGGGAAGTTTCATTATCCCCGTAAAAGGACTGGTACAGAGGCACTTTCAGTATCAGCCATTTGAGAAATTACAACCAGAGGAAGTTTCGCTATATCCAGTGGGTGAGGGTACAGGAATAGGGTAGGGAGTTTGGTTACAAAGAACTTCAAGGTGTATTTAGAAAATTTCATTTAGAAATATCAAAAAGTACTGTTTATATTCTGAACCTTAGGAGAATTACTGTTAATTTTCTTCCAGTCACTGGGCTGTCCCTGGGAGCCATCCAGTACAAAGAACCTGCCATGACAATTGGACCAGACGATACCAGAGACCGTTTTACAGCCACAATCACAGGAATGAAGTCCTCAACGCGCTACAGGGTGTATGTGTGGGCGCGCACGAATGTGGGGCGTGGCGAGCAAGACTTCTTAGATGCAGCTACTCTGGAGCCTTCAAGTAAGTTTTTTTTTTTTTTTTTTTTTTTTTTATTTTTTTTTAAAACTCTTTTGCCCTTTCTAATTATGGACTTTGCTAATTTAATATTTCATATTGTTCAAAACAAAACAGATATATTTTGCAATAGTTTTTTTCTTGCCAAGTTAAAAAGAACTCTGGTCATTTGTTCAGATAAAATTAAGTTTTGTTCTGAAAGGTTTATTTTTTCAAGACCTCTATACCCTTTTCTGTTTTTCCAAATATGATACTTATCATATTTTTCTTGTAAATTATTCCATTGTTAGTGCATTTTTGTCTACGATCCAGTACCTAGTGTATGTATGCACAGCCTTTCTTTATACAAATTCTACTCTCTAGGCCCAGGTAAACCTGACTTCAGGGCTGTCGCTGGACCATGCTCATCAGTGGTGGACTGTCCAATCAACGTGACCTTCATTCCGGCCAGTGTGAACCCTGGGGGTGCTTTCTATGTCCAGTACAGGAAGAAAGGTGAGTGGTGCCATGAGATTGAAATTTCACCATATTAATTGTAAAGGCTCGAGAATTGGTTTCTTTTCGCTCCTGTTTTACTACTTAAGAAATGGTGAAGGTACATACAGGAACTGGGATGGTGCTAGCAGTTTTTTTTTCGCTTAGCCAAAACACCACTTTTTTGTCAATTTGTTATCCAAATGGTGTTAATATGACTAAAATTGGTCAAATCAAGTCCTTTTTGTTTAGCCAGTTTAAGCCAGCTTTAGCATTTGGCTAAATTGGCGAGTGTTAGCACTACCCCAGAGGAATGAAAGTAATTTTTTTAGGCTGTGGTCGAAAGCTCTGTTTTGGTACCCATCGTAGCATATTTTCTTTTTCACATTCTTGTTTAACTGCTTGGCAAATGATATTAAAATCATGTGTAGGTGTAACTCTGAAAAATAAAACACTAGGAGTAAATGAAATTAAGTAAGGTGACCTTTTTAATTACTTTATAATAGATCTTTTTCATTAGTATATTTTTGTCACCATAATTTAATTCAAGAATCCTTATTGCTCTCATTCCTGTATTGCAACTTCAGATATGTTGTAAAGGTATCACTGTCTTGATTAAAAAATAAATAGCAGTGAGAGAGGAACCCTATCATTAAAGAAATCAAGCATTTTTTTTTAAATTTTATATTTTATAAATATTGCTATATTTTTTAATATGTTTACACACTTTGATATTTCTCTCTCAGGCACCAATATGTGGATGAACACTTTCACGGAGACGGACAGAATGTGGAGGAATATTTCTAAGCTGGATCCTGGGACCACGTACGAGGTCCGTCTGGTGGCCATGAACAGCAAACAGTACAGCACAGCCAGCGACGTAAAGGGGATAGACACCTTAGGTTCAGGTAGGGCAGAAGGAAATGAAGTCTTGAGATACCCATAAAGAGTTTCAATATCACCTCCAAATCTGTGTCCTTCTCATGGTTGGACCTATGAAGATTTCCTTGAAAGAAGTTTCGAGTTGATCTCCATTTGTGTCTGTTTCTTGACATTTTTTAATTCATGAAAAGAAATTCCTTAAATGTTTTTATATGATTTTGTTTCTCCTGCCTAGGATCACAAAGCCCAGCATTTTAAGAAGTTTGTGACCATGAATAATTTGAGATATGTAGAAGTGACATCCACTGCTCAAGATTTCACCAAAACATATCTCATTCAATGTTTATTCATAATGGATATCTATTGAGCTTCAGCAAGAAGCAAAATAGCTCATTAATGTATGCTCTTTCCTTTTCAGCGATGTCTATTGGATATATAGGCACAGCAGGCTGGTTCTATGGAATGATTATTGCCATCTTGGCCCTCATCCTTATCTTGATAGTAGTCTGTGTACTCAGGAGGAAGAGAGGGGAGAATTATCCAGGTATAGTGCTAGTGGGATAATAATAATAATAATGGATTAAAATGATGATCGTGATAATAATGAAGAGATGCGTAAAACTTCACTCTTCATTTGCCTCAGTACTGTGTATAATGTAGAATATAACTATTTAGACCTACCAACTAAAATTACCAATCACACACACTTACCTTCAAAAATAATTGTCAACTTAAGATTACAATATGTAAGAAGAAATACTTACAGGAGCAAGTGTATTGTATTGATACATTTATTTATTACTTTGATTTGGTTGTTAAACATAATGCATAATTAACATTTTTTCCAGTCCATGAGAAAGAACAGTTGAGAGGTCCAGAATTTGAACAACACGAAGGAGGCTTTGGGGAATATCAACGAGGGTAGGTTTGATTGGTTGACTTTTGACCAATAAGCAGCAAACATGTGGTGTGTGATCTGTGGCACTGCCAGAAAGTTACAGATGTGTTTTGTGTCATGTTGTGTCATATGTGGGGCTTGCTTAGTGTTGACAATTACGGTTTGACAGACCCGGTCTCCCTGTGGCACATTTGTCATTGTGTACCTGGGGGGACGGCTGCAAACCCAAGGGGGGGGGGGGGGGGGGTTGTTGGGGTCTCTTAGCAGCTACATCAGTTCATGATTTGATTTAATCAATTCACATCACCGTATTGCATGCAAGATGGGTAGTTTCTTGTCTTAAATAGCACGAAGAAAAGTAAACACTGTTTTTGCAGGGCTTGATATTAGTTCGATATTAGTCACATTTCACTTTGCTCTCTGAAATCAAGAAGTACAATTCTTTGTGTGTAATTATGCTTGAAAGCAAAACAAAATGAATTTAGAAATATCCTCAAGACATTTTGTTAGTAATACTGAAATATTTGAATTCATTAGTTTTGAAAAGGCATGACTTAAAAAATTGCATTTTTTACAATCAAAAATGAAAAAAATCGAGAAAAAGTAAGAAATAACTATAACAAGAGAGTTGTTTGAAAGTTTTATAAATAATGTAAGTATCATAGAGTGCTTAGATAGAAATTATAGTAATATTGAGCCCTGCAAAATATATAAGGTCAGTGTTGTCCTTGTTTGTGTGATGTTTTTGCTTGACTACTCTTAACCCCTTGCGCATATGCTGCATGGTAGAATTTCTGGAATAACCTGGCTAGATAAAAAGTTCTGATATTAGTATCTTCTGAAATTGGTAATCTTCTGTTTCTGTCTTAATTTTTAAAGTTTGTTAATAACACATTTGAATAAGTTTGTGTTTTTGAAGTTTATTACAAAGGACAAAAGAAAAAAACTTTGATGTTAGAAAATGAAGTAGATAAACCTTTATCAGATTTTGACTTACCCTTTATGTTTACCATTATATAGCTTAATTTCCTTGTAATTTTAGAATTTTTCTTTCTTTCTTTAATACATTGATAACACTATCTTTCAAGTTTTATTTTCCTAACATCTTCCAGGTTTGCATTTCCTTTTGTGTATTCTTGCTTTTTTAGAGATCATATTCTAGTAGTAAGAACTCAGAGGTTCTCTCAGTATGTTTCTGTGGTGTATTGTGAAGATTTCAGTGTAAATGGCATGTAATTGAGATGTTGAATGTGTCAGTAGATGTAAAGAATCCTCATGTGCAATACTTTCTTTTCAAATACCTGGAAAAATTTAGTCAATGAAATCAGAAGAATTGCTTGTTGTATATTAAATATTTGATCCTGCATAAAGTTTCATTTCTGTAGACAGTAGATTTGTTTGCTTCTTCGTTGCTTAATACAAAATTTGCAAGAATAAATCCTCCATTTTTGTACGATGTTGAAATATTGTATTGTAGACCTCCCATACTGTTTATGCCTTAATGTTCCTGTAATTTGTATTTCAACCTATGATTTTTTCGCTATTTGGGTGTAATTTCTAGGTACGACAATGCATACTATCAAAGGTATCAAAAGGCTTAGATTACGATTATATCATAGTAGTGATTTATTAATATAGAGTGTGTGTTTTTCTCAAGACATGAAGTGGTTGTGTGTCTGCAAAAATAAACTGGTATTTATGCCTTCTTGTAAAATCATTTCCTGGGTAAAAAAAACAAGAAAATTAGAAATCCAGAAGGCATTTGAATAGATAATATTTCAGGTTAGCAACCTAAGCCATATTCTTGCTGTGTAAGTAACATGAAAACTGTACAGTCAAAGAGTAGAAAATATTTTTGCACATTTCAACCACTGATGTGTCTGTATACTGATAGGCTTTACTGCATATTTTTTACCATCATCAGTGGAATCCTTTCAAGGCCTTTTGGTTAGAGGTTTCTTTACTTATAGAGGAAGCACTGACTGACCGTGTGATGTGTGAGAGTGAAAGAATGGCTTACAAGACTAGGAAATGAATTTTCCAAATTATTCCAAATTATTCCAAATTATTATTCCAAATTAATTTATTTTTGGTTAAGTCCTCAGTTTTACAACTTACAATTATTTTTTTGTTTTGGCGTGAAAGAAAAATTACTGTTCACAGTTTTCAATCATTACATGTTGCATTAATATTTAATAAAAAAAAAATTCATCGACAATGATTGAAATCCTTTTTTACAGGCTGTTTGATGAGCCAGCGTTGCTTCGAATCAGTAAATGCCCCTCAATTTGTTTCGATTTTCAATTATATAAATTTTGGAAAATGATTTTCTTCCTGGCGCCAGAGTTGTAGATAGGGCTAGTAATCCAGTGCAATCAAACTTAGGCTGCTATGGTAATCAGATATTAATTCAAACCACATACCTGCTACTCCCAAACCAGGGGAGACCTTCATTAATTTACTTTTCTTTCACCTTTTTTTTTTTATCCTTTTTCCATCCAATTTTTATTGATGTTTATTATTTGGTTATTTAGTAATATTGCCTCCTTTATTACATTATCTTCCTATTTACAGAGCTACAACTTCGTATGTGACACAGCCATTAATGCGGTACGGCAGCATTTATATTACACCTCCGCAGCCTCTTCTAGTTGCTTCTGGCCCTAACTCCAACTTCTGATATTGGCACTGTAAAAAAGGGCAGAACCAGGTTCCCCCCCTCGCCTCCACCCCCAATTGGTTTCATTGTGCTCTGTCTCACCCAGGAACATTCTGGTGGCACAGCTAACACAATGGGTTGTGCAGAGCTCAAGGAAACCTGGGGCCCGTTGCACAAAAGAACTTGGTCAAAATTATTGAACACAAATGCTGGTCTTTGAAACGAGATTAAATTGTGGGTAGTACAATTAGATAAAGCATTGCACCTGTTTTATAATGAAGAAGGCATGACTCGGTCTAATGTCACATGACTGATGTCTCGGACTAATTCTTGATTTATTTAAGAAGACTGCTGCACTTTAACTGAAGTAGACTGAATTTCGGTCATAAAATTAAGATTTTGGTCCTAAAATTAAGACCAGGTTTGGGACTGAAGTTCTTTTACGAAACGGGTCCATATGATTATACCTTTACCTTGTACCAATTGTACCAATTATCTATCCAATACCTGACTCTGCCATTTAAATATAAACAAGCAAAAGCAGCACAGATAACCTAGGGGCAGAGAAATAAGTCAAAGAGATATCCGTCTGGGAATTTGCTGTTGTGACAGCTTCACTTTCTTTTAATATTCTTCCTCTTCTTGTTTTGAGTCTTTCAAATTTTGAAATGTCTTCAATTTGCAAATTCTTAGTAGATTTTTTTTTAGCAATGCTAGCTATAAAATTTTCGCTACATGCTTAATTTTGCTTCAAGTGTGTGGTAAAGCTACTTCCACCATCTTGTTTCATTTAAATTTAAAGAAAACGTTGCTTCATTAAAAAAAAAGGAAAGAAAAAGTTTTCCCAGATGGAAGAATCCAAGCAGAGGGCTTTATGTGAATAAAAGGGATTGGAATGTGTGGTGAACAGCACTTAGTGCTTTAGACAAGGCTGCACCCTGAGTTAGATAGCCTTGAATTGAACAAATGTTGCATGCATTAAGCTTTTGTTGGCTCAAGGCAGAGGGTTTGAATTCTGGACTGTGTAACTCGGGTGTGTTCAGCGTGACTTGAGGTAGAGAGATTAATTGTAGAAATGACGAACTAACGGAAAAAGGGTGATGTTTTGTGGGAGATGTTTTGATGAAATAACTCACATTTATTTATGGACTCTTGGGTGTGTCAGACTGGCATTTCTGTCAACCATTTTTATTGTCTTATTTTATTGAATTATTTATTGTTATAGCTGGCATATTTACCACTCA
>NW_019773883.1:9954-37052 GCF_001039355.2 Lingula anatina | reverse complement strand
GGTAGGGGGACACCGTGGGGGGCACAGTGGGGGTAGGGGGCGCAGTGGGGTTAGGGGGACACAGTGGGGGTAGGGGAAACAGTGGGGGTTGGGGGACACAGTGGGGGGCACAGCGGAAATAGGGAGCAACAGTGGGGGACAGTGGGAGAAAGAGGAACACAGTTGGGGACACAGTGGGGGGAGGGGGACGCAGTGGGGGAGGGGCACAGTGCGGATAGCACAGCAGGGAGGGCATGGTGACTGAAGGAGAAAGTAGGGCACAGTGGGAGAGGGGGTCACAGTGTTAGTTTTTCTGATACAGGTAGCTCTTCTCTCCTATTTTTCCCTCCCCAACCAAACCATATTAAGTTCGAGTAAAACGTGGCATAACCTAGCGAATCGTTCTCAAGCGCCTCGCATGCAATGTGGTCAAATTGCCTCGTCGACATCACCCCCCCCCCCTTCCCAGAAAGATCCTGGGTCCACCATTGATACTGTACCTATTATTATTTATAAAGTATTAGAATACACATTATAACGTTTGTTTCAGCCCACTAGCCGCAATGCCGATACTTGATAACAAGGCGTACCAGAAACAACTCCGTACGTGGATTGGTGACCCGGCCTTGACCTTTGACCTTCTGTACAGCGCCTCCAGAGACGGCTGCAATGGTCAGGCGTTCCATTCGAAGTGCAACAACCAAGGTCCGACTGTTTCTGTTGGTCAGAACAGCGCTGGTTACGTCATAGGGGGATACACAAGCATCGCGTGGACATCGAGCGGAAGTTATATTAATGATGACCGTTCATTTTTGTTCCAGCTCCTACCAAACATGGTAAAGTTTGCTCTCAATGGGTACGAGGATTATGTTTATGACAACGCTAACTATGGCCCCACGTTTGGAGGTGATCACGATCTGTTGTTCATTTCCAATTCATACAATAAGTCTGGTGCTTATTTCAACACAAATGGCTACAGTAGTATCGGTAATACTTATAATACCAATGGTTACAACGCCCAAACATTTACTGGTAACAACAAAGCCTATCTCGACATTGAAGTGTACGCTGTAAAACGTAAGTGCCATTGTTCCTGACAAATGTATAATAGCCAATGATTTCATTCCTAGTTTCAAATGATTTTTCTCAATACTGAGTGAAATATTAGAGAAAGTAAACAAAATTGCGAAGTTTTTAAGTGAGTGTTTGTAAAGAATAAAAAGTATGAACTATTATATGTGCCATTTTATTTACATTACGCGACAATGGATACCTGGACTTCCTCTCAATATTAAATGATATAAATAGATATGGTACCTTTCTACGTTTAACAACATTAGATATTTCTCTACAGGTAATTTTTCTCTAATTATCGTTATTATTTTACAGAGGGAAATCTGGAAGATGAATTATATGAGAAAGATAAACCGTGGCGCAAAACTGACATTAACGACTGGAGTAACAAGGTACATGTAGCTCTTCGACGTGGCTTTAACAAGCTTTCATTCTTACTTATTGTTGTGGAATGCTCCACATTTTTTATGTTAATAAGATAGTAAAATTATTTATCAAATTCCGAATGAATTAATCTTTAATTATTATTTTTTTTTTGAGACAGGCTCAATTATTTATCAAATTTTATAGTATTCTTTCTACTTTTGACTATTATAGAGAGTTCTGCATTCTGCCACCGTGGCGCCACCTACTCATTTGTAATTTGATTTAGGAAACTATAGCAAGCAGGAGCATCCACAAAAAATGAATTTTATTAAATTTAACATTGGAAAAAAGGCACATTTGGTGGTACTGTGTAGCTGTTTAAGGTTTTTACCTTTTTTCTCAGACTAAAGACAAAATTTTTGATGAATTGGTGTCTTACTCCACTCCAAGCCCAGCCAAAGTCCCCGCCGCACGGCTTCTCCTGGTGGGCAGTGTGGGGGCGGGGAAATCCAGCTTCTTTAACACCGTGCGCTCTGTGTGGAAAGGCAAAGTACGCAGCCAGGCGGCGACCGGAACGGCACCCCAAAGCCTCACAACCAAGGTATGCACTGGCATGATATCTGTTTTCCATTGGTATATGCAAGGGGTGCATACGAAAAGCAGGCTAAAAAGGTCTTCAATGTAGAAATATTTACAATTTTATCAATATGTGTTTTGAAGGAAAAAATCCAGGCACAGGTTCGCTTCTTTTTTCCTCTTTCTTTCTTCCTTTCTTTCTTCTTTATTGAGTGATTATTATAAGTCATGCAGAAGAATAAGAATGATGAATATGAATAACTCTAAAACCCGGATAAAATCTGGAGCAAACGTGACATTAAAGCAAGAAGCTATTTGGGAACAGGTGGAAAATCCACCACTGAACAAGAAAGGATGCATCGGGTGTTAACCTCTCGCACATGTGGGACGGGACACTAATTCTACTGGAGACTATGCCTAGCCGCATTACAATAGATCTGGTGACCAGTCCATCCAGGTCATTAACCAAGTGAAAGCTACGTGTATCAAAGTTGATGAGTTGCTTAATGTAAGTTGCAGTGTCAGAATTATTATTTTTCATCTTTCTTTCTTATTTTTGTTGTTGTTGCTCTTCTTCTTATAGTATCGTGTGTATGCGATCCAAGGAGGCCACCAGACACCTGCGTTCCGTCTGTGTGACACCATGGGTCTGGAAGAGGACCAGGGACTAGATGTGGTCGACATGTCCTATGTGCTGGATGGTCACGTGCCGAACCATTTCCAGGTCAGTGACGTATTAATTAGCTCCTGGAGTCGTAGATGTCCAGAGTCACAGGGAAGACAGAGGTGTTCTGATGGTAGAGGCCGGTGTCTAACACC
Source organism: Lingula anatina (assembly GCF_001039355.2). Next base: position 34,238 of record NW_019773883.1, on the reverse strand, counting down.
CTGGCGAATATACTGTATCAGTCAATTGTTAATTATCCCATACTAAGACTACAGTGATGGGATTTACAACGTTAGGCTAACGAAGATGATTCAACACTCTTTAAAATTTCCAAAAAAATGATCACTCAGATAATAAATGTTTATTATGCTTAAATTCATTTTTTTTATTTGAGTTTACCTTAATTTCACTTTGCATTAATGGTTCGTGATTTCTTTGTATCTTTGTTTAACAATTTACAATTTTAGTCAAATGTAGTAATTTAATAACGTGCAATTATGTTTACATAAAATAAACATTTTTATTAAATTTATCTCCAGTTTAACCCGGCTGTGCGTATCACACGTAAATCTCCTGGTTTTGTGAAGGATCCTGGTTTGGCTGACGTCATTCACTGCGTAACACTTGTCATAGATGGCAGCACATACAAGGTCATGCCACCCAAGGTCAAGGACAGACTGCTGGCTATACGAACTCTGGCACGTGGCAGAGGTAATTTCTATATTTCTGTAACTGAAATTTAAAAGTCGATTATTTTTGCTTTTATATTTAATTAATTGCATGACAGATGTGGCGCGGTGGCGCGATTTCGAATAAGTTTTTAAACCTACATAAATGGTTATGTTCAAGCAAACTATGCCAATTTTATTGATATATCCTGTCTTCCCTTCAACAACGTGTAACATGTATGAGTATCGCACCCATTAAAAAGAACGACGTTCGAAAATTGGTATTTTAATGTTAAAGGGAAGACAGGATATATCAATAAAATTGGCATAGTTTGCTTGAACATACCCATTAATTTAGGCAAGTGAAGGGGTGGAAGGGAGAAGTCTCAAGGGTAACATATCTGAGCCTCGCCTCACTGAGCATGTACATGTATATAGACCCTGTACACTGTACAATTATCTGTTGGGGTTTTGTTCCGGCGAAGTGCATGTAGTTTAATTGTTGATTGATGAAATATTCAGACTTGATTATTTGTAGGTACAATTGTCTTGCTGACTTAACCACAGATCATTGTGTACAAATATTGCTTTGAGAGTAAGAATAAATTATTCACTGAAGTTTAAACTCTTGCAGATATCCCGGTCCACGTGGTCTTGACCAAGGTGGACAAAGTATGCAAAGACGTAGCTGAAGACCCATCTGTGATATTTCACAGTCGTCTGATTGAAAAGAAAGTGAAAGAAATCAGTGACGCATTCGGCATACAGAGTAATCACGTCCATCCCGTGAGGAACTACGAGTCCGAGACTTCTGTTGACCCCAGGCTGGACATCCTGACACTGAACGCCCTCAGACAGATGACCGGAAGTGCCGAGGACTACATTGAGGATCAACTCGACGACATGGAGGAGGAGACCGACACCCAAATGTCTAAGATTAATATCAAAAGTTAACTCCGAGGATGTCCGGAACCACACAAAATTTAGTAATGAATTAAATTAGAAACGGGCTCGAAATACTGCAGACACTGTTGAATGCTTTTAGATTGGATAACGCGTTAATACTACTCAATCATTTAATGTTCACTAGTCGCTTGCTTAGGTACATTCTGACGATATGTGGGGAATCACACTTTTTAGTATCGAGACAATGGCTTCATGAACTTTTTAAACCATGGCTTCTAAATCAGAATAGTCATCGTAGCTTACACACACTGGACAAAAGAAGTGTCACCCCTACTGAGCCAATACTATGGGGGAGATAAATGACTGCGGAATGATATGCTCCTGGTATCATTTTATTAACATCAAATTTCACAAAAAATCACAAATCGAGAACAAAATATACATTCTACCAAAATATGCAGTTTCAAGTCCAAAATTAGCACTTAGTGGCATAGCCACGTGACCTAATAATAGGTGCCAGTCTACGAAGCAAGGTTTCATATAATTGTCTGATGCGTTCAGGGCTAATGCTGTCCCAAGCATGAAACACTGAATATAATAGAGTTTCTCTGCTGGTTAGGCGGGCATTTGTAAAAAGTTTTGACATATCATTCCACACATTTTCTATTATGTTTGCATCCGGACTCTGGGCAGGCCACATCACCCTGCGAATGTCCTGTTGGTCAAACCAATCATCAACTGCTCTGGGCCTGTGACAAGGAGCATTGTCATCCTGGTGAACAAATGGATAATTCCTGTCACCAAACATGTTAGTAATAGATGGTAGCAAGCCTGACTCCAAAACATCGATATATTTCTAGTGATTCATGTTTCCATCAACCACTGTCAATTCGCCCAAGCCATGGATGCTGATGCAGCCCCACACCATGACGAATATGCTGCTCCGGGTTCGAAAATTAAGTGCATGTGGTTCAAATGCTTTACCAGCAGTTTGCCAGCATAGTACCCGTCTGTCATCAGAGGTCAGACCAAAGCGACACTCATCAGAAAAAAATATATAGGACCAATTGTCATGAACTGTCCAGTTCCAGATCCTGTTGACCCTAGTTTACTCTACGTTGCCTGTTTTGTAACGATATAAGAGGTTTCAGTCTTGCTACCCTGCTGTACACTCTCTGAGCATGTAACCGACGCCTAGCAATTTTCACAGACACATTCTTATGTGTGAAATTGTTCCACTGTGTTGTCAACTGACAAGCAGTGTCGAACTTTGACAACCTGGACATCAAAATCAGTCGTCGGTCTTCACGGCCAGTATTTTTTCTTGGACGACCCATCAGAGGCAATTTGTCTCTTGATCCAGCGTTTCTATACCGAGATCAGACCCTCTGCACGGTTCTGACTGAACAATTCAATTGTATCGATATTCTGACATTGCTTATATTCCGCCTCTTCAGGTTAATAACTTGCACCTATAACCGTTAGATAATTGCCTGTATCTTGCCATATTGGAGGAAGACAGGAATAACATTTGCTGTACATGTACAAGACCAACAATACAATCCCATGGTATAGCGGTTTTATACTCATTAGTCACATTATAAGTAGACCAGGCATTATAAGTACCCAAGATCTGCCTACTTTTATTACTCTGAGTTAGGGGGTGACACTTCTTTTGTCCAGTGTGTGTACTCTGTCTCTTTAGGCTTTACATAACGTATTATAAGGAGTTTTAAGTTATTACGTGAAGTTACTGAAATTGCCTATGAATTTTAAAATGTCTCCGACAAGGAGTCGCGCTTACATGGGGGAGGAGACCGACACCCAAATGTCCAAGATAAATATCAAACAGTAATTGCCAGGAGTCGCGCTGACATATATACGTGCATGTACCACAGTACCCTCTTTTGTTTGAATTGTAGAACTAAAACAAATAAGACGAGAATTCTGCACATAGCAATTTCTGATTTAGACACGATCGATCCTCAAGTATATGTACAATATACTGGTATAACCTCAAATATATATGTACAATATACTGGTATAACCTTAAATTGTAATTAATGCAAATGACCTGTGCAAGATTTTGTTCGAGATGCAAATGGAAAGTGGAGCACGTGACTACATGTACATGTGTCCTCTATCCGTTCTAACTGATATCTTGTTCTACAGCTACGCTTCGTCGCAGATATTGGCAAATTGTGTTAATTCTAGTTAGTTGAGAGAAGTTTCAAGAAAGAATCAGTTTATTGTTTGAACGTATTAGCAGATTGTGATGTTGTGGCGGTAATGATATGCGTTCTGTAGATCACTGATTCAGAGAAAGATTGTCTTTTCGTCATAAACTGCTACCAGTATTTCATTTTAATGACTAGACACAGTTATATTTGATTTACTTCTAGTTATTATGTTGGGTTAAAATAGACTTATATTTTGTTATGTAAATCAATACCAAATAAGACAATTTTGTAATATTGCTGTTATAATGTATCTGCTTTCCTCAAAATCATTGCAGTTATTTTAGGATATATCAAAGAATGAAATGATTTAAATTTTTTTTATTAAATGTTGATCACATTTTTGGTTTCTTATTCAGACCATTACTTACTTTCTTAGAACTTATTGTTGTGAGTTTACATAATAGAAAAGCAACCCGATTTCTGTTTTAATATCATTCCATGTGAAACATCAACTTTGATCTTAAAATCACATAATAGGAAAGTTATTGCTTTGAGCTAAACGAACATTGCGCAATTCGTCTTTGAAGAACCAAAATGATATAAATAAAATATATTATGAAATTATATGATATGATATTATGAAATGATATAAATGAAATATATTATTATCAGAGATAATGAAAATCTCGTTGAAATCATGTATTATACCGTTATCGATAACCTAAAATATCATCTTTGAAATAAATCTAGTTCTAATTTCGTACAAAGTTACAGATATATGCTTATTTAAACAATAAAAAAGAAGACGGATGCAGATAAATGTATAGAAGGACGTAATCAGCAAATTATTATTACTATTTATTGTCATGTTTTCATCCACTGAATTATATCAACAAATAATATACATAGGTAACAAATCAGTTTTTGCAACCTCAGATAGTTGCTAGGATTTTTGTCCAGTACGTGTGACCGTAACCACACAGGTCCTACGACCTCAGAGACCAATTATTTAAGCAAAACACTATGAAGGGATATTTTATATTTTCTCTGCGTTCACACGGACATGGCAGTGACAGTCTTACATCAATAGTACTTCCGGTTAAGCACGCGCTCTTTTGTTCTCATAAGAGAGTAATGTGAACATCATGGCGGGAGTTCGAGTAGCGATAAATGTAAAGCTGCACAAAATATATATTTTTTCGTGTCAAGAATAGTACAAATGCATGAAAATTACAGCAACGGCTTGGCATCACATTACTGAATAAGTGACCCCAAACCTTCACCAATCCCATCGGACCCTGAAATTCATCCCAGAATATGTTTTTTTTTTTTTTTTTTTTGCTGCGTGTATGATTTACGACATATGTAGTCTCATCTGTAGAGTTGCGTTTCAATCTCTCGCTACTACTCATGAAAACTTGTTGACGTGGTATACTCGAAATAACAAACTAATTATCCCAATTAACGTGACTGTTACATGGGGTCCTACCTTGACTCTTAGTGTTTTTGTTCACCAGCTCTCGATGCATGCAAGACCGCCGACGTATTTTGGTGATTTCTTGCTCAGCGGCAGTAAATTTGTCTCTTCCATCAACTGTGTCAGATGTATAAATGACCAGTCCTGTGCTGGGACTGTACAGTGATTTCGTATTCAAAACCAAGATGATCATCAACTTGCAGCCTTTTAGGAAACAAAATCTGGGGTCGTTTACATCAGTTTTTCAGGCACAATTTATGCGTTTTTCTTGAAGTCAAAAATATTTTAGAAGATTGAAGCTTTAGGTTGTTTTAGCCTGCAATGCTTCCCAAATGGTTTGCAACGAGGTTTCTGAGATATGTAGGATAAGATGGTTGGGTATAAATTATACATTTACACATGAAAATATTTCAATGTGAGATATATGCCGTAACCAAACATGTACCAACTGTTAGCCTGGTTTTATTTAAGGTTAAAGCGACCAACTGTCAACTATCATGGAACTCATGGGATCCTGATATTTTTCATTTTCAGTCGCACCTGGCGGTGCACAAAATTACGCCCCAAATCTGTAAGCGAAACTGGCTACCTGCGACCTTTGGTAACGAATTTGTGTCTGAAGTTGCTTGAAGTTGCCAAAAAGTTGTAAGCAAATTGCCACCTAGGCTGTACGAACAGTAGTTCTGAAGGGCTCGAATACCTTGGGGGGAGTTTTGTTCCACGGGCATCAAATCCCAATAAAATGTGCCTCAGGACGTCAGTTCTTATAGAAAAGCATCCCTCTACCAAGGTCACAAATTAATTTAACTTATTCACTTGCTAATTGATGACACAAATCTTTGCTGTTGTGCATGCGCTGCCAGGGTGTGCATCCGTTTTGTACGATTTTTGACAGTGATGTTAAAGATATCATCACAAACGTGGTGCAAGAAGTATAAAGTCATATTTTTTGTGTCCCATGTAAAGACCCCAGTACATTTCGTTTACCCCAAACCTACACCGATTCCATCGGACCCTGTAGTTGCATTCCTTGCACTGTCTTTTTTCGTTCCACCGGTTTAATTTGTGTAGATATCGTAAACGGACAGATCTGGGTTATTTTTCGCTGTGTGTCTGATCAACGAACTATGTAGGCAGAAGAGTTGCGTTCAAATCTATCGCTACTGGAATTCTCCAATACGTTAAAAATACGATATTTGATACGTTAAAATATCTGATTTCTCCAAAAAAGGACCTAAAACTACGCCCTTACTAGTATATAATCAAAGGATTGAGAGAGTAGGGTCTGCTGTCTTCTTAGGGGTTATGATCAGTAGTGATTTGAGCTGGGAAGGTCACATCTGTGATATTTTTAAAAAACAAGTAAAAGGCTACACGATCTTAAGCTTCTGAAAAGAGTGGGTATTCCAACCTATGAACTTGTAAGCTTTTACACATCAGTAATCAGACCTACATTAGAATATGCATGTCAGGTGTGGCGCCTAGGCCTCACACAAAAACAAGTTGATAAAATTAAATCCATCCAGATTAGAGCATGTAAGATTATATTCCCAGAGTTGCCCTATGATGGGGCACTTGAAACATGTAAAATTATCACTCTTGCTTGTAGAAGAGATGAACTACCTAAAACATTATTGCATTACATGTACTCTGATGGACACAAAATAAATCATTTGCTACCAGAGATAAATAAGAGTTCCTACACTTTTGATAACTGTACGATCGTCAAAAACTTTTATCCCATGGGCTTTATCAAATTTTAAGAACTAAGGTTTTTATGAACTTTTAATGTGTACCGAATCATTTTAACACTTACAAGTATATTTTATGATTGTGCATCTCACCACTATTTGTTTTTATTGTAAAATCCAACTTTTTAAGTTGCAAATAAATACGGTTCACAAGAGTCACCAGCTACTGAAGTTAGAATGAACATGGACGTTACACAAGAGTTACCCGCCACTGAAGGTAGAATGAACATGGGCGTTACACAAGAGTCACCCGCTACTGAAGGTACAGTGGTCGGAATAATTTTGTTTCTGTTGTACACCGGTGTAACAACGTTCGAAGTGTTTTAATCCCTATCTTGTGAATAGAAGGGGGCGGACAAACAATGGAGGGCCGTATAAATCCCTTCAAAATTCGAACGCACAAACACAATAGCTTAGGTGGAATAACACAATACTTAATACGAGTGAACCCCATGACGCCGGTTTCTGTGGCCCGAGCGTGACAATCCGCGAGCGTGACAATCCGCTGTAACTAGGTGTAATTAACAGCAGGATACATCAGCCAGAAGGTCCCTATTGTTTGTTGCGGCGATAGGATTATAGCTTGAAGAGGCTAAACCCATGCTAAGGCGTGCCACGCGGAGCGAACTGTCCTTTAGTTCACTAGTTTGGCACGCGCAGCTGGTTTTTACTGTAGCTAACAAACTGCTAGTTAAATTTGTTATCAGTTATTTCATCCTATATGAAATTTCCGCAGTCAAAAATTGAACTAATTATTGTTTGTTTGGTTGAAATGCATGAGCGTCAGCATCAATCTGTCTCAAAAAATTCCTATTGCATTAATTTATAAATGTATAATTTATTTATGTACTTACGTTTTAATTTGAAATATCTGCATTCAAGCGTTCAAGTATTTATAAAACATGAATGATAATGAAAGAGGAATAAGGAAATAACATATTACTTATATTATGCTTATATTATAATATTGAAATTAAATGAGGTGCATTGACATAGGCGCAATGACAATCCAACTACAACGTGCAACAGGGGGAAGTCTGGCTGTATGATCATACAATATACGAAAGTACGGTCAATTAAAAGTGTAAATCATCAGTTAAATAGGAGGGGGTCTTACTATGGTCGCTATCTATTGTTAAACCCGACTGTTATTGTCTCTCGAACAAGCTTAAAGCATGCCTANCCCACTACTGAGGGTGGAATGCACGTGGACGTCACACAAGGGTCTCCCACTACTGAGGGTGGAATTCATGTAGGTACCACACAAGAGTCGCCCACTACTGAGGGTGGAATGTATGTAGGTCCCACACAAGGGTCTCCCACTACTGAGGGTGGAAAGCACGTGGGTGTCACACAGGAGTCGCCCGCTACTGAGGGTGGAAGGCTTGCGGCCTCTTTGCAGGAGTCACCCAGTCAAGAGAAAACATTGCGGGGCATTTCTACCAACAGCAGTGAAACGTCTTTTTCCTCAGATGTGACTCTCACGCCGTACAAATGGCTCTGTGCAAAATTGGGATATCGTCAACTCAGCATTAAGGTCTACTGCAACTGTGACCCGCTGTGCGTCCTGTATGGTGACTGCTGTTATGGGGTGACAGAAAACGCGACAGAGTGCGCTGCATCTGTCACATTAACAAGTGCGCATGGAACAAGCTTAAGAGAAACTCATGGTAACAGCACCACTTCTACTGCAGCTCCAAACAATACATCCTCTTTAATAAGAGAATTAAACCAACTCGACCCTGCATCTATTCCTCTGGCTCAGAAAAGCTCTTGTCGGAAACCTCCAACATTTCATCGACAAAAATCACAACGCGGGTCAGGCGAAATGGACATTATGGGACTGAGCTTTTGGATGGTGGACCAATGCCCAGCATCTTGGATGGAGAAGGAAAGCCGTATCAAGTGCACCGATACCCCAAATACTGGCATCACAGAAAACGCGCTCTTGTACCAGCCAGTCACCGACCCAGATACAATGATCACCTTCAGAAACAAGTACTGTGCAGCCTGTAATGGTATCAAGGATGGCGGGGAAGCGTGGGGACTTGTCGTGTATGACAAGACAGCAGAGATCAATGATTTTGTTAACTGCAGCTCCTCGGTTTGTGTTTTAAGAAAGCTGAAATACTTCGGAAGTCATGGCATTTTCGTGCCTAAACCGGAATGGAATTTAAGGACATGCTTCCGGGAAGCTGAGGACGATGCCTTTGGTCCTTGCAAGTTCAATTTTATCAATGGAAGCGTGCGCCGTATGCCTCGTCCACTCCCCTTGCATTCAGCTTTACGAGATGCCTGCATGGCGTACAACAACCCTGTTGTTCTAAGCGGTTTTGATGAAAGTTACAAGAACTACCACTGCGTAGTTTGTTATGGAGGTGATTTTACCGTCTGCGGAGGTGAGTGGTGCGTTTTGTTAGTAGAAAATTGATATGGAAAAATGTCAGAACCGTGCATTAATGGTGTTTATTATTAGCATAGTTTACTTGCCTACCTCGTCATTTCAGTTTATGATAACAATATCTCTTCCAGCGGGTCTTATTAGTCCGGGTGCGCCATTCTTTTGCTATTTCTCTGAAGTTGAGCTAGGATTCAAGATGGATCCTAGAGTTGTGACATCTTGCTCACGAAACCCGAGTTGAAAGACGTGTTGAATAGTTTATACTACAGGGACCTGATAAGGGGGGCCGTGTGTTGCTGAATGTTTGGCAAGCTTGCATGTTCTCTAATTTATTCATTATATAAAAATGTTTTTTCAGTTGAAAATGCCACATCGCCAGAAAAAGGATTCGGAGAATTTTCTTTTCGTGCCCTATTGTACCTGGGAGACCAAGACAGGAAACAGAGTGATGACGAGATGATTAAGGTGAGAAAACGAGCTACAGTAATCATAATGATAAGAGATAAATGTACTTGACATCTTCACTTTTCTAATTTTTTCCCCTGTATGGTTATATTAATATTATATTGTAATTATTATTATTATTATTATTTTATTTTTTATGTTAACTGCAGCCCATTATTGGAAAACTATGTATTTACACCTGCAGACGTGCCTGTTTTTTTTTTCAGTCTTTAGATCAGCAGATAATGTGCCCCCCTGGTTTTGTTCCTGATGACCAGGGCTGCCGCGCCCTTATGTACAATTTTACGGTAGTAAAATCCATCGTTCCTTTACATTTTGAACCTTGTGGCTGGGCTTCAACACCAAGAGATGACTGTATGGATATCAGGCGTAATGGTCAATTAAGAGATGAACTGAAAGCTGTGCAGGCAGATATTCGTTCATGCAGTGAGAAACACGGCGCGGATGACACGTCCATCACCTTTGTCGTTGAAACAATGGTCACTCTTCGCGTGCGACTAGCCCACTACCAGGAAAGTCGTAACATATTGAACCAAGTGAAAGCACGGATGGAAAATGCTCTGCAAAAAGTGCAATTTGAGATATCTGGAGGGCCTATCGGTATACGTTTAGGATCGTTTTCTGCCTGCAAAAAGAACGCCACGCACCACGGCTCCGTGCCGCCATTTTCTGGCAAGACACCGAACACAACCCCGAAGCAGAACCGAGGAAACATCCATATCGGTAACGTTAGACTTTTGATGTTGATGGTGATGGTGGCAGCGGTGTGGGATTTTTACATGTAGCTATGGGTAAGAGCATTAAAGATGTAGGATCGGTTTCTACTTTGGCTAAATCAATTCATACATGGAAATTTGACGTTTTTATCTTTGTGAAATAATTTTGCGTTTTTAATTATAGTAAAGTTAAATAATTAAGATTTTATTTTTCTTCAAAATTCATCTCAAATAGTTGTTTGGACGTCATAACTTCATACACCGAGATTTTGTTTGTGCTTTTGTTATTTTGTTGATTAGAAATCTTACTCAGAGGTTATGGACGCATTTTTATAAACTTTTCAGGATAAGTCAGAAATGGGCTACCTTAGATCCGATTCGATTTTGTTGGTGATTCTTTATTTAATTAATTGATAATTGGGTTGTCGTGGTGGAGGCTTGCACTCTCTGAGTGCTTTTGAGTTTGGGTTATCAAGTGAAATAGTTTAAAATATAGTCGGCCTACTAGAAGGTATCAGAGTACGATAATTGGCCTTAAAGGTACATACGAACCGAGCATCGGTGGAGCGTGGATTCCCAGTAACACATGTAAACCACTTCTACTAGATGCTTAAATGACTCAAATAAATTCGACATACCAAGGGATAAACTGAATGGATCACTTGATCAGCCATAAAAGACCTTTAGACTGCTCCTTTCTTTAAATTTTTGGTTGTAAATTTAACCTAATTTCGTGACCTGCTTTCTTGCCCCATTGACATACAGCTTAGAATGCCAGCAGAAAAATCCGTTCAAACATCATTTTCGGGTAAAATTAAACAATGCCTTTTGGTAATTCTCTTAGTTATACTATTTGAAACTATATGCTGGCATTTGATTGTTTTTTGTGACAAAAAATTGACTTTGTATGCATCTTTAATAAAAGAAACATATATANTTTTTTTTTTTTTTACTTAGGAAGGATTTGCAAATCTAAGTAAATATGTTAGATTTAGAAGTTTCCAATAATGAACGGTGGATTTCGATTTTCATTTTGCCCTGTATATAGGTTGTAACAGGCCTTGACGTGCGTGTCTTGTCCCAGTTTCACAAAAATTCTTAGGTCGATTCTCTGGCTTAGTTGAGTAGGATTTCCATGAGAGTGCTGTAACACTGTTTCTGATAGGATAAAATGTGCGTATGTGGGTATGTAACGGTGATAATTGAATTCTTAGCCAGGGAACCTGACTTGATTTTTTTTTTTTTTTTTTTTTTTTTTTGTGAAATCGGGGCCTTGTAAGATACAAATTGAACGTGATCTTCTCGAAATAATTAGTCGGAGCAAGATTTTTTAATCTAATAACTTTATTATCTATTTGATAAATGAAAATTAGATGTTGTATTGCTACAAAGGCCGATGATTTGTAAAAAGTAAGGCATTATTATCATGTCCACGCAAAAATGAATGTTTTCAATATTTTCAGAAACTGACCAATTTGTATGGATTGTATTTGTATATCATTTATAGTCTGTTGAGCATTAGTTTATGAGTAATCAATCATTTGATTGTTGGTGCAAGGTACGTTTAAAGTTATCTGAAATACATGATTTTAACTAGATTAAGCATTAATAATATCTGGAAAATATTTTCATCTAATTACACGCATATATGTACGGTTTTGTGGTTTGCTGTTTTCAAAATTAATAATTTACACAATATGGCAGGCAATTTTATGTTTGTGGTAAAGATCTAGAATTTGAACTCTTTTAATGTTGTAAATCAGTAGTGTACTAAATGTTGTAAACTTGTTATATTGCAAAGCAAAAAAAAAAACGGTTTCCTTTTAAGTAATAGCAAATTAGCAGCATTTGATTTTAATGAATTGAAAAAAATCAATAAGCTTTTAACTTTTATTTAAAAATATTGGAAATTTTAAAGTGCAAGTATAATTTTGTTAGGAATCAATAACCTTAACAAGAATGGAATTTATTAATGTAACAAGGATCGGTTTAATTGATTGATTTCACGATCTAAAAGTAAATTAACTTTCATAACGTCAATAACAGCCGCAAATTTGCATTCATGGTCATTTAGTTAAAATAAAATGTATACATCTTTTTGAGGTTTGGCAAAAATAAAAGTGGCCTTGGCTGGCCCGATACCAATCAACCATATTGCGTTTGTCATTTTATTTCGTTAACTGATTTTGTACTACAATTGGCGGGGGAGATACATTATAAACTTTAAATATTTACCCTATACTTAGATAAGGCACGACACAGTGGCAAAGATATAACTGAAAATGCATTAAAAGTCAAATTTTTTGCCGCCAAACCCGACCTTACGCCAACATATAGCTTCAAATTGTATAACTTAGAGAAATAGTACCAAAGAAAATCGTTTCATATTACACGAAAATTGATATATGCATGGATTTTTTCTGCTTTCTTTCTATCTATGCTTCAGCAGCCTCATTTGAAGAAGTATGCGCGGGCAGCTATACCTACGTACATGTACATCCCCACAAGGGAATAATAGTGATGATTATGGAATACACTCGTGGTACTATGTCATTTAGCGGACTTTTATGAACTAAAGGGTAAAAAAATAGGACAATATTCGACCAAAAATTTGAAGAAGCTACATGCATTTTTTTGGCTGAACGAAAGGTTAATTTGGTCCATGACTTGGCATGTCGACTTAATTTTGGTTGTATAAGTAACAAGTGGCAGTGATTCATATGTGTTAATTGAAATCCACGCTGTCTTTAAATGTTGGGATACGTGATTAAATGTTAGATTAAGAATTGAACAGACAGAAACCTGGCTTCACATGGCTTCGCGCAGATTTAAACCTTTAGTTTATTCTCTGATATGCACTCTCTGTAGAGCAATTTAGTCTCTCAGATTTTTATGCCCTTAAATTTCTACCCATGTCATTAGCATTTTATCATACCTTTCTATGATACTCTTAACCTGCCTTTTACATGTGGATATTGGTCATTTTATGGGCAGATCACGGATATTTTAAATCAACTACTTCGCATGAACATGACAGTAAATTATCTGATCTTGTCATTTCCAAGTATTAACAGGCTAAACCCACATCTGGTGCATCACTTTTTATGATCGAATTAAAGTCTTTTTAAACACGTGTAGGTCTACTACAAAAGATAACCCCCCCACCCCCACCATCGTTGCACTTTACGTGGTGTTCACTTACCGTAATTTCCCCAGTAATTAACCGTGAACATTAATGGTAGTGTACCGTTCTCGTATTTTGCGGTAAGTTACCTTGAAAAGTCTCGCTTAGTAGTAATTTCCCTTGATGAATTACGGGAACGTTCCCGTGGCGGCTTCTTTGACTAGACAACCGCAGGGGTGATCTAAGGGAGGCTGAAAAATGGTCATCGTCTAATCATTTTCTGGGTATGTACGCACAGACAGAAAACCGTGATTTGTGGGAACGTTACTAAGGAAGCCACAGGGAGTACTAGTGCTAGTAGATGCCAGTGCGTAGTCTTGAACAAGAACTTCGATGACGAATTAACAGTTGTCAAAAACAAGGCTCATTACACACACTGGTTATAATGAGGGCCTAGTGTGTTCTACTGGTAGGAAGGGGACTTCTATGTACCATTTAGACATATTTTGTAAAAAAAACTATTGTTTATGGACATAAATTTCTGGCTATTGTGGCAGTTAAAGAATGGATGAAGCACGTACTGTATAACAGCTAGAGGCCAAGGCCTGACATTACCCTCTGTTCGGCCACGGAATGATTTTGCGCTAGATATTTACATGTAATCATAATTGTCCTTCTGATTTTATATTTCCGGACTGCAATTTTTTTTTTTTTAGAAATGACATCGGCATTCCTCAAACCTAAGGTAGAGAGTTCAGGTACGTACACAAAAACTTCATCTCATATAGTACTCTCATCAATCTGCCTGTTGCCATATACATAATTTATTACTTGACTTCATCTGAGACACAATTTGAATAATTATATTATAATAAATGTACATATTTTAAAGGCCCATTTTACATTTAAGGCAAATACATGTAGGCATAAACGTGTGCCAGTACTGTTCTGTAAAATATTGGTACACGTGGCGTGCCTTTAATGTTAAATGGTAAAAGGAACAGTCACGCAAGCGCCGTGCATGTGATGAACTTCTTGGCGATAAAAAGGGCAGACGACAGATGTAACTGACTAAAAGCGTTGCTCCTCTCGGCTAGGACTTCGTTTTTGTCTTTTGCTTTATTCTTTGTTGCATATCTGCGTGGCTTGAAAGTGAGCGGATTTCATCTGGAATACGACAGCCATTGCCCCCGTGTTGGATGTGAGTAAATTGGCTGAAGCCGATATTGTGCACGAGATGGTAGATATTTACTGTAAAGGGCAGAGTTCCCCATATGTGCTAGCAATTAAGTTTCACCGGCAGACTAAATTATTTGAAAGTGGCTGTGGTAATTGATATTTCAAGTCACCTTGCTTGTTCAATCCGCTCATGAATGAATGGGCACGGTCCCTCCTAAGCGACAGGACACGGAGGGGGGGGGGGACCCTACCCTCTACCAGGACAACAGATTTATGTTTCACAGACACCTGTATGACTCTGGTTAAAAATACGGCTATTCTCTGTACTGTCGCCTCAATGAAAACACCCATGCGGCCCTGCTAGAAAGTGGGAATACCCCGCACTCCTCGCAGCTCAAATTGTAGGCTTTCTAGAACCGATGAGACTGAAACGTAGTGACCTCCGTTTCAAAACGTAATTAAGATACAGTACGAGAGTAAACTACAATTCCAACTCTAACTTACTTTTGTATAGCTTTGTAAATGATTTGAGTTGTTACGTATACGTACCCAGTACATTAAATTAGTGTTACTTGATGTCATATTTCTTTAATAGGGTTATGTAGCCTACTTAAAACGCGTGCCCTGTTAATTCTTGTTTAAGCCCCCGTTACACTTATTCTGAATCAGCAGGAATCAAGCAGAACCAACCGGAATGACTAATTTTATAAATTCGTACTGCATTCGGGAAGAAAATTCAAATTGACCTAAATTCTTGTAAGAATGCCGTTAGAATACTCAGAATGCGCTTGAATCCACCTGGAATGGTTCATGCACATTTCAGCTGCATTAGCTCTCAAATGCAACTCGAATGTAGTTGGAAAACTAGGAATATCAATAATGCTGTAAGAATGAAGTCAGAATATTTAGAATACACTTCGAATGCCGTACGAGTGTAGTTCGATTGCAGGCTGAAATAGGATTAAGATGCATTCGAGTTGCATTCCGGCTCATCCTAGCAGGATTTGAAGTGTCTTGCCATTTCGGTTCTCCCTCGAATGTGATCATATTTTTTCGAATGCCGTGCAAATATTTAGAATGCAGTCACAGTGCAGTTAGGAAACTTTTCAAATGCCTTTCGATAATTTTCCACTTGGATTGTACTTCGAAACTTTTTAACATGAGCAAAACATTTGGGCCGGCTACAAGAATGGGTAAAAATATTTCGAATGCACTCAGAATTTTTAGAATGCTCTTCGAATATCCAGGAACGCACAAAGAATTGTCTTTCCGACGGCATTCTTGTTCATTCCGCCTCTAGTGTGACGGGGGTATTATAACACCATCTTCCTTTTATTTTCACACAGTATTTTTCTCCAGCTCATTAGTTGTTACGAATAAGCAAACTTCTTTAGTCTTTTTCACATCTATTTTATTTGCTTGTCATTGAAATTGTCACGTAGAAACTGAAATGAACAAAATACATCAAATTAAGAAATTATCCTTAAATTATGTTACAATTACAACTTATAAAGTTCTTATTAACTGTTTAAATTACTAAATGATTCATAAAGTCTTACCTCATTGCGGGAATTAGTGACTTTTAATGATCAGAACATAACTATGATAAGCGCGTGCTCTAGTCAAAAAAGTAAAACGCTATCTCCACCGATGTGCATAACAGCTAAGACGGGCCAAACCGTAACATGGCTCCCCTAAATTGTGAAAGCAATTTATACAATATACACTGTTTACCTTATCATTACGTATAAAAAATATTTGCTCGGAAATTATTAAGAATTACCGTACCTTAAANAAATGACATCGGCATTCCTCTAACCTAAAGTAGAGAGTTCAGGTACGTACACAAAAAGTTCATCTCATATAGTACTCTCATCAATCTGCCTGTTGCCATATACATAATTTATTACTTGACTTCATCTGAGACACAATTTGAATAATTATATTATAATAAATGTACATATTTTACAGGCCCATTTTACATTTAAGGCAAATACATGTAGGCATAAACGTGTGCCAGTACTGTTCTGTAAAATATTGGTACACGTGTGTGTGCCTTTAATGTTAAATGGTAAAAGGAACAGTCACGCAAACGCCGTGCATGTGATGAACGTCTTGGCGATAAAAAGGGCAGACGACAGATGTAACTGACTAAAAGCGTTGCCCCTCTCGGCGAGGAGTTCATTTTTGCCTTTTGCTTTATTCTTTGTTGCATATCTGCGTGGCTTGAAAGTGTGCGGATTTCTCCTGGAATACGACAGCCATTTCCCCCGTGTTCGATGTGAGTAAAATGGCTGAAGCCGATATTGTGCACGAGATGGTAGGTATTCACTGTAAATGGCAGAGATCCCTATATGTGCTAGCAATTAAGTTTCAGCAGCAGACTGAAAAAATTGAAAGTGGCTGTGGTAGTTGATATTTCAAGTCACCTTGCTTGTTCAATCCGCTCATGAATGAATGGGCACGGTACCTCCTAAGCGACAGGACACGGGGGGGGGGGGGGGCACCCTACCCTCTACCTGTATGACTCTGGTTAAAAATACGGCTATTCTCTGTACTGTCGCCTCATAGAAAACATCCATGCGGCCCTGGTAGAGGATGGGAATACCCCGCACTCCTCGCAGCTCAAATTGTAGGCTTTCTAGAACCGATGAGACTGAAACGTAGTGACCTCCGTTTCAAAACGTAATTAAGATACAGTACGAGAGTAAACTACAATTCCATCTATAACTTACTTTTGTATTGCTTTGTAAATGATTTGAGTTGTTACGTATACGTACCCAGTACATTAAATTAGTGTTACTTGATGTCATATTTCTTTAATAGGGTTATGTACTTAAAACGCGTGCCCTGTTAATTCTTGTTTAGGCCCCCGTTACACTTATTCTGAATCAGCAGGAATCAAGCAGAACCAACCGGAATGACTAAATTTATAAATTCATACTGCATTCGGGAAGAAATTTCAAATTGACCTAAATTCTTGTAAGAATGCCGTTGGAATACTCAGAATGCGCTTGAGTCCGCCTGGAATGATTCATGTACATTTCGGCTGTATTAGCTCTCAAATGCAACTCGAATGTAGTTGGAAAACTAGGAATATCAATAATGCTGTAAGAATGCAGTCAGAATATTAAGAATACATGTACACTTCGAATGCCGTACGAGTGTAGTTCGATTGCTGGCTGAAATAGGATTGAGATGCATTCGAGTTGCATTCCGGCTCATCCTAGCAGGATTTGAATGTCTTGCCATTTCGGTTCTCCCTCGAATGTGATCAGAATGTTTCGAATGCTGTCGGAATGCCGTGAGAATATTTAGAATGCAGTCATAGTGCAGTTAGAAAACTTTTCAAATGCCTTTCGATAATTTTCCACTTGGAATGTACTTCGAAACTTTTTAACATGAGCAAAACATTTGGGCCGGCTACAAGAATGGGTAAAAATATTTCGAATGCACTCGGAATTTTTAGAATGCTCTTCGAATATCCAGGAACACACAAAGAATTGTCTTTCCGACGGCATTCTTGCTCATTCCGCCTCCAGTGTGACGGGGGTATTATAACACGATCTTCCTTTTATTTTCACACAGTATTTTTCTCCAGCTCATTAGTAAATGTTACAGCTTTCATAGAATTTAATCAATTTTCTCCTTATCATTGCTAGACCCATTGTAGGAGTCCATGTTCCTCCCTATTCTTCATTCCATGTTCTTCTAACATTTTACTTGTCACTGATACATGGGAGAGGGAAAATAACAAGGAACTCACATGTTCAGTTCCAACTCTAAAAGTCTCTTTATTAAGTTCAAGCATTCAACATTTATACACATTATCTACAGGTAATCTCCATGCCACAGTGGCAGCAACTGATTTAAATACTAATTGCAATGCAATAGATAACAAGTGATGGTTTCTACTTATCAGATGTGCATACATGTATGCCCCAGGCATACTTAAACATAGAATGATAAATATTCATGCAAGACTGAACTAAAGTGAATGATAATAATGACTGATTATATAAACATAATATGTAAATGAGTGAGTTTATCACTAGCCTTCAGTGGACCTTAACACCATGCCTACAATAGCTACAGGCAGTAAAGTGATGTTTTTAACCATTTCGAATTAAATAATTTAGTTCTAAATGAATGGACAGTTGTTATGCTGTACTACTTTAAGGTAGTCAAAAACCAAATATAAAGAGCTCTCTCTGTCTCTCGCTATCTCTCTCTCAAAAAAAAAAAAAAAAATTGATGGATGCATCGCTAATGAATAAATATTGCTTTCTTTTTATTTAGATACGGGTACCATGAGTATGAAGCAGAGTATAACAACAAGCAGATTACGTTGTGGATCAGCTCCCTATAACTGTATAAGCACATACACTGTACCAGTACTAGAAAGACTAATGAATGACGTAGAAACAGCTGCGAAAATGACACACAGATTTGAACGGAAGCAGGCAATTTAGATTCCCGCTCACGTGACCCACGTGGTACAAAAGGCGGGAAATTGGTGACCACTTATCAACCGGTTACAGGTACATCTTATCGTTGGGACAACAAAGCGTATTCGGGAGCATGGAAAAGACTGCTTGTCATCTTCACAATGGCGCAGCGGGACTCTTTCTGTCAGTGCTGTCGGCTATCACACTGTCAGTGTCGGCACTTCTCGTCGGCAGTTTTCAAGAAATCTCTGTTCTCGTGTTTTTGGCCTTCCAGCACGTCGTCATTTTCGTTTTCGCTGTCTCCGCCTGGCTTTGCACTGCTAGGCAACAAGATTTTGAGCGCGAATATCCCGAGCAATGGAATGGGAGCGATAGCACGGGAAAGGATGCCGTGGTCGACAGTGATGCTTCAAAGTTGTTCTGCTTCGAAGAAAATCATCAGGAGACTAGGAGTTCCCAGAGAAATGACTCTGAGGGGAGTAACTCCGATATTTTGACTTTCATGGGTGAGGGAGAAAAAGGCGATATGAAGAATTCTCAGGAAGTGAAATCCAAGAAAAAACGGCAGGATGATAATCAGAATCATCATGGAGATATAATAAAAGGAGAAAGAAGATTACAGAGAGAAATATCTCAAGTGGGTGTTACGAATGACATATCCCAGAGAAAATATGAAACGACCATAGCGTATTTTGAGAATGAAAAGTCTGTGAAAAAGGTTACAAAAAAACTGAATGGATCTAAGGTGGAAAACAATGGTAGAAAAAAATTGAACTCAGACACTGAAACTCAGAAACAGAATTCCTTGAATGATAAGGAAATTATTCCCAAGACGGGCTTGAAATCGATAAATGACTGCGTCTTCGTTGTTATCCGGGGCAGCATGGCGTATTTAACGTCTTGGTGTGCGTTCCAAGCTTTTAGATACCTTCCAATCGGAGATGCCTCTGTTCTCGAGTACACCAACCCCATATATTCGGTCATTCTGGCCCGTGTTATACTGAATGAACCGTGTGGCGTTGTGGAGGTTTTCTCTATATTGGTCATGTTAACAGGTGAGTCTGAGAGAGAGAGCAAGCAAATTCAACTTTCTACCCAATAATTCTCCTTAACCAATTTGGCCCTATAAGTGTCAAAGTTTCGAACTGGGTCATTCCTCATAAAAATGTAACCCACACATTTTGTGTAACATCAATATGATTTTTATTTGCCCCATTTGTATATGGTTACTCTTGTTGTTTTATATTTCAATGTCCTCCTTAAAAACGTGATAAAACAGTTATGCAATTATGATCATACTTGTTGCTAAGTTCACATTTCGTTCAAAGTCCATTCGATGAAAAGAGCGGATCTAATTTTGAAAAAATGTTTCCAGTAAATGGGATAGTGACGAATTTTCTTCTTCAGTATATATTTTTCAGATTAAAAAATTTGAATTGATATTTTATATATTTTTTTTTCTCCTGTAGGTATAGTCCTAATATCCAGACCCAGCTTTCTTTGGGGAGACTCAGCCGCACTTAACCCGATAGGTGTCACTCTGGCCATAGCGACCGCCGTGACGTCATCAATTAACATGCTTTTTGGTAGAAAACTGAAGCATGTGCATAGTCTAGTTGTCATAGCATCAATAGGTCTCTTTAGTGGCATTATTTCATGGATAGTTGTATTATCCACAGAGGGCGTTTCATTTCCGGTCACGTGGTTGGATTGGTGTGCTGTCGTGTTGAATGGCGTCATGGCATTTACCGCGCGGATTAGCTCCCAGATGGCGCTGCAGATTGAGAACGTCGCCATCGTGAGTATAGTGCGTACTTCTGAACCAATCTTCGTGTTCACATGGCAAGTGACCATTCTTCATGTCATCCCAAAATGGACGTCAGTTGTGGGATCTCTTCTGATTTTGGCGTGTGTCATCGCTCTTAGTATAAGGAAATGTTCGGGTGACCAGGGTAATACTAATTTTGACGGCAACCAGGATGCTCTGTCGGGCAGTGGAGTTTCTACGCATAAAGTTGTATTGAAAAGTAAAAGGATTAAGCTTAACTTTCAGCCATTAAACTATTTCAAAGATTTCATTTTGTCTTATCCGCAACCAAATGTGAACACAGCACAAAAAAAAGAATCAGAGAAGATAATTCGACACTGATTAACACTATTATGATAAACGGTTACATTAAATATTTAAAAAAAATAAAGTCTTATATTCAGAAGTCTGTTATATATCTTCTCAAAAGGTGGAATATGTTGTATCGTTACATTTAGCGGGTCAAGAGGTTCGGGGAGGGGGGGGGGGCAAGTGCCCCCACCAGCTTGGAGTTTTGAAAAGATTATGCCTAGATAATTGTGGGAAAATCTTTGAAATTTAAATAATTTGAATTGTATTTTATTCATTTTTTGTACGCCCTTATCGAAAATAGCATATACAAAAGTGACGTAAGCCATTCTTGCTTGTAGATATGATCCTTTGGAGACGTCATAGTCCAAGTTGGCATCAGCGCAACTGCCGCATTACAGCGGATGAACTGCAATCATGTTTGTTTAAAAACTAGTCCAAAGCTGCGTTCACAAAAAGCAATTTTGACTGAATGTACTATCAAACGCCCAGACTGAATGAAAGCTTTATAGAAAGAAAGCGTGCACAATTTACACCCTAATTATACGAATGTGTACCAGTCTCAACGGTTCGATGACCGTCTTTTGCAGGTACATTGTCAGTGTACATGAGTTTTTGGTCTACCCTGTTACTAATACATGTGCAGGTTATGGTAATGAAATAAATAAGTGGCTCCATAGCGAACAAGGTATAAACAACGCAATTACATATAGCGTATATTTACATTTACATATCATATGCCTTTCAATATTTGTGGACCCTGCATCCGCTAATGAACAGCTTAACAGGCAGAATGGTGTGATGCACTGGGTGAACTTTACTCACCTCATTCCTCGACCGTCATTAATCTTACCTGGTCCCATGGTTTCTTCATATCACTGTTACTCAGAACTCCACTCATGTCATTTATGGCAATAAAAATATTCTCACCTGAAGTCTCCACTTAAGCCTTTAGATGGGTAATTACTATACAATATTCGCTGAATAAATATGCATTTCCAAACCTTGCATAAAAAGTTGTTATGCTTGTCAACGCAACCATCATAATAGATCAACTTCGTCAATATAATGTACCAGCAACATATCGTTTATGGATATTAGATTTCCTTACAGAGAGAAGTCAATATGTTAAAACTGCACACGAATTGTCTGCCAATATTATCATAAATTCTAGCGCCCCCCCCCCCCAAGATGATGCATTATCTGCAGTTCTCTCCATTTTATATTTAAATTGTATGACAAGTTGCAATGAAATTGTAAAAGTAGTAAATGTGCTGATGAGACTGTTATCTTAGACATGAATGAAAATAACGATGAGTCAACATATACAGGTAGAAATAATGTTCAGTGTGTTAGCAAACGGTGTGATGAACATTATTTGCAATTAAATGTTGGAAAATTGAGAAAATAATTTCTGAGTTTAGAAGAAATTCGCAGGTAACTATTATCGATGATAATGTTACACTAAATAAGTACTCAGTTAATGAGTATAAATATTTATACTCAATAACCCTCAAGTGACCGTGTGGGGTCATTTACGACCCCAGCCATATGATTTAATGTGCCATCTCTTTTTTTTTTATCCGAATTTTCTTTCCTTGTATGAGTTTGTCAATCTACTAATCCTACACACTTCCACAATTTTTGCAGGGATCAACCAATTAGTGTGGCGTATACATGACAAACTCTTGTGGGGTCATTTATGACCCCGAAGAGAAGCGTTGGTTTTTAAACATTGGTTTTTAAGTGTTATTCAAATGTTCCACTTCTTATCTGTACTTTGTATTGTATTGCAATGCACCATGTGCTTCATGCAACCAGCCAGTGTTCCCAGAACATAGCCACAAACAAGTGGTTTGAGAAGATTATGCTTGAAATGATACTAATAGTACATTGCTGAATCTAATTTCAGTAGCTTTGTTGGAACTTGTTTTCATAGCTGGGTCTCTCATTTTGGCTGTTACAATTTTCAGGTATTTCAGTAAAGAATTTTGTCGATATCATAAAACACATATACAAACAAGATGTTTGTTTGGTTTTTGTTTTATACACAGGTGTGGCAGTAACATAGGTAGATTGAGTGTGTTCTGAGTAGGATGACTTCCTTACCAGGATTAGCGTATTCCCTAGTCAGCAAGTCAGCTTATTAATTTTATTGATGTTAGCAGGATGCTAGTTCAACATAAGTCAATTTTTTTCCTTAAATTGATTTTCTATGATGTGCATTTTCATTTAGTGTGGCAAAAAAAGAAAAATATTTTTGCAAGTGGGAACTAACAAGGGCTGTCTAAATAATGTTGTAATGTCGTTCTTAAAATCTGTGCTTGGTTATTTCTTGCAATAAAAGTTTATTTTACCAAATACTTATGACATTAGATCATTATGAAATACATGTTTTAAATGCTGGGAGTTGTATAGGTGTGATAAACCCCCAACCAGCCTTTTAAAATAAGGATTCCTGTACAGAGAACAATGGGGTCATAGATGACCCCACTTGGTCATTTCAGTCAGTAAAATAGCCCGGTCTCTCGGTTAACTAAGTATTTATTTAGTGTAACATCATGTTAAAACATATACATGTATTGTAAAATATGCCTTGAAGTGGGAAAAGACTGTTGCAAAGCAAGCAGATAAAGCAGATGCATAATATGTTCCGAATCAAGTTAATTTTTCTTTTGTTATAGAGAAAATTATATGGTTTAAATGAATCATAAGATAAAAGTTTTACATTTTAAGCCCGAACAACTGACACTCTTTGTTATGGGGTCTACAAATTCACAGATATTATTTGTAAACAGAGCAAAGTTAAATTATTGCGTGGAAGAAGGTTCAATGCATGTCAATGTATTTGTGTAGTGTGCAGTTTATCTTACAGAGGTTGTGGGCTTAATTGTTAAGAAAACCTGTCACGTCTGGTGAGGCTTTGTGCTACATTTTCATGGCGTGACTACGCCTTTTCTGTATTATGTGCACGTTCTGAAATTACGTTGGAAAATTCATTATTATCTTGGCATTCAAATAATCATATTTCAAATTTAATCGAATCTAATATAAAGATTTTTACNAAAAAAAAA
>NW_019773882.1:12583-37065 GCF_001039355.2 Lingula anatina | reverse complement strand
TTCGCACTCATCCAAAGTTTGGTAGCTTATAAGCTATTGAAGGTTTTCTACGATCTCGTTCGAATTTCTGTCGGTTTCTTGAGGGGTGAGCCAATATCTATCTACTACTCTGTAGCAATTGTATAGATTAAATGTCTATGGTATGTCACTGGCATTACATTCAATATTTTCCCATTGGTTTTGTTTATATTCGTGTATAATTTTTGACAGTTTTGTGCCACGCGACATCCTTAATGCATACTTCGTTTATTATAGAAAACTCTGAAATTGAGGAATTAGATAAGAAGATAACATTAGCATTTAGAATACCGGTCGAAGAGTTAGAAGATCTAAAGGAGACATTTGAAAAGGAAAAGGCTGATTTGGAAAAACAGGTATAGAGATTGAGGCAGTTTTAATGTGTCTTCTTCCTCGAGTACACCAACGTCATAGGTAACTCATAACACGAGTACAAATGTGTTTCTTCACTTATTTTTCGTATATATTGTTTGAGTGAGATAATGCTGTGTATATCTACTAATCTCTCTATCTGATCTTTTACGTTAATTTCAGTTGCTGTATAAGTTTAATGCGTCTGGACTAGAGGGATTAAAAGAAGTGGAAATAATTGGGTTCAGGTAGTTTACTTTGCTACTCTTTTTGTTCATTATATTAACTTCAACTCGGTTGCTTAAATGCCTGTTCCGAATTCAATTCATAGAACACCAACTGTTATCAAACGACATTATGATTTCGGTATGTATCATCAAATCAATCACGTTAGTAATATGTACTAATTAACAACTGTCTTCAAAAAACAATGTATCAAAAAACAAGCGCGTAACCAAAGTAACGCACACAGTTCATTCTACTAACATCTTGTAAATGTTTAGGTACGGGAGCATTATCATTGACTACAACCTTATATTCGCCCTCAAAACTTTCCTGGGACAAAACGGAAACAGTAGTAAAACGTTAAAGACAATTGAGGACGTTCTTGTGAACCATAACACAAGTTTAAACATAACAGTCAATGGAACCACTTATACCACAGACAGAAATTACTCTGCCTCACAATTAGCTATAGGTGGGTACTATGATATTGGTAATAAAAAAAGAATAATAACAAACAGTGCATGTTGCCTGTAATCTTAATATCATCAACACCTAATATACTGTTACACATATGCACTTTAAGAGCATAGTTTGAAATAGTATTTATGACGTTAATGTACCTGTAAATATATATGATTTATTCATCTTATGAAGAGTTACATGTACACCTACATGAATGATCATGACAGAGTACACGGTATTGCCTAAGGAAGTAATTGATTAGGGGCTTTTACTTAATGTCAAAATGGCTGACAGACACAGATACTCCCTATGCAATGTCTTGTCATTTATACTAGTACTTGATAAGAATATTATGCGATGGTTTATTTCAACATAAATGTGCCAGTATCCGTTTTGATTACTCTGCACATACTTAAACTCCCACATTCAACCTCAAATGTAGCTAAGGTTTACTGGAACATGCGTTTAGATGTACTCTTTTGTGTGAAAGTAGTGTTCATGTTCAACACTGCACACATGAGCACCTCTGCATTACGTTGGGTTTTGTAAATGTCATTTACATTTCTATAACTGCACAGCAAAATCAAGCCTAATGGACCCATGTATACTCTATGATGACGTCGACATCTGCGAGTTTAGAACCCAATCTCGTGATTACTCGTGTGTGCCAGAAACCAAGGGTATACGCTGTAAGCCGAAATGTGAGGGTCAAGATTGCAGTGGCCATGGGCAGTGTGCAGTGCGCTTCCCGAACTACACCGCGGAGTGTATGTAAGTAATCAATGTGTAGAACATGTGTAGTCTGAAGGCCATCATAACTGGTTGAGGGATAGTAGTATCCACTGCAGTTCAAGCGTTCCCCCAGTCAAGAACAGTCAATAACAATATTTGAAAACAGAATATGTTCTACAACAACGAAATGCAGTATTTTAATTTTAAGCTTAGTATAATTATATCCAATGATAAAGGTATATCAAGCCAACACAAGTTCATAAAGCTGGGAGTAGTCATAAACATCATCTATAATTAAAACTTCGCAACTTACAGGTGCAAAGTTGAACACACGTTCATCTCGACGACTACCTATACTGGACAAACTTGCTCAGAACCCAACCAAACCCTGACCCAAACTGGTATCATCATAATCACCACCACCGTTGGGGGAGGACTGCTCCTGACAGTTTTAGTACTGGTTGCGGTAGTGGTGCTACTCAGGCGAAGTTACATTGCTACGAAAAACAAGTAAGTATGAAGTTGATTTATTTCAATTAAATGTATTTTCATAAACTATCACTGGCTTAATGTAAAAATAAATGTCAAAGGAAATTAAAAAGACAGTGATACCAATGTGCTAGATTTTTTTAAACATTCGATAGTTCAAAATAAAAACTAGATTTTCAAACCATCCCTGCACAGATATGGGCAGATTGAAAGTCAAGAAAAGCAGTCAGATTTGGATAATCAGTCAAGCTCTTCTTCCGACGTAGAAACCAAAGGATCCCGTAACAGAGGGAATTATTTTTATCATGAAAACACAGTAAGTAATTTTTATAATAAACCATGTTTTGCATAAATAAAAAACGTGGAACATTAAATAAGCAATCAATTGTCATACAGCACTTTATATAGTTTAATTCATTCCAAATGATGGATCAGTTTATTATCTTGCCAATATCGGTTAAGTCAAAGGAAATAATGAAAAAAGTTTCTTCTGAAGAAATATTTTAAAATTAAAAAGGGCAATTTTAATTTTATTGTATACAATCATCTTCTGATAAAATCGATAATATACGACCGATAAAATTAAAATTAGAAAGAAAATTACTGATGTGCATTGGGTATACCGGTTCACTAACTTTAACTATTATTTACCCTAGAAATTTATAACTGTCAGTATATCTCTTAAAACGGAAACCTGGACGTATGAAAAAGCCAACCATTTAAGTGATCTTTTACCATGTATCTGTCTGCAGGGTAGGTGTTATAGTGTACTATTTGTATGTGTACCAATAGTGACTCCTGAAAACAATATGTACTGCGGGTAGTTCCATTTCTTTATAATTTCAGGGTTACGACCCTGACGTCGACGTCGGCTTGGACCCCAGGTACGCAGGATTCCAAGTGAGGCTCGATCATATCGACCCTACCACAGACGTAAGTTGATAAATAAATCTTCAATAGAAGCAATGTTGTATGTAATGACTATGTAGAGGCAGTGACTACATTTTGGTAGTTCATGTTATGCATTTACACCTTGCTTTGATTCTCAAAGTTACTTAATATGTGAGATATCCAAGTTGTCGTCGAAATGTTCGTAGGTGTGTTTGACAAGTCCCATCTTACATGAACAAGTGAAGCGCGGAAGACTAATCGGGTGTTTTTATATTATTTCCAGTACTCCATTAGGCGGCCAACCGTGTACAGCCGTCCTTACGGTCCTCACCACAAGGAAAACAAACCAAAATATACGTGAATATCATCTGGTTACTAATGACACCTATCGGTCATTTTACACGATATCATTGGGGCAATGGATGACGGTAGTCTGTTTGAGAAATACTTGGAAACTTTACTTGAGCATGTCAGTTAGAGTCAGCACAATTATATTGGACGTTATCTTTAATTTATCTCTAATTTAGCTGATATAAATATGTTTATAAAACACAAACTTGTTGGTTCAATATTCATATTTGATTTTGATATTGATATAGATCTGGAATTGTTAAAAAAAAAAAGCCTGACAGGTCGTTTTGTTTGAAGAAATTACTGGAGATCCAATTTAGGGACGAATGTGTATGTGCATGATATGTCTAAATGGATATTGATTAGTAATGTCTGTCCCAAGTACCCATCAGGCTAGACAATTAGTATTGAACTATTTTATCTTATTTAATATAGCCGTGGAGTTATAAAATGCTTTTATAATATATATCATCAATGTTAGTTGTATGAAGACTTGCTACGTATGAAGCAGGTAAATACAACTGTGTGTAGTAAAAGTACTATTATTGATATTATAACGGGTTATTTATATTGCATCCTAACACGAGTTTATACATGTTTGTATGCTCAAGTATTCGAAACTGAAATAATGTATATATGAATCGGTTTATGCATATTTATTAAAGCAATAATAACTCTTCGTTTCGGCCAAAAATGAATTTTCCTGGAGTAAACAACAATTTTCCCATACTTACCAATGGTTAATGAATCCATTTTTACATTCAAAGTTAGTCCCTGGTTTTTTTTCTAAAAAGTTTGTTTTTTTGTTAAAATCTCTTCAGAGATTTTAACAGAGTATAGACATCAGTGGAGGTCACGTGGTCTAAAGACAAGTTCAAATATCAGAATAAAAGCTATAACTGCTGTTTTTGTGGTAAAACAGAATATATTATATTTCTATGAGTTATTCACNTTTTGCTTTTTTGCGTTTCTTATTATGTAATTATCGACAACGCGCTCTGGAAAGTTGTAAAATGAGAAGTGGCTTATCAAGAATTGTCCCTGAAATTATTTCGTTGACGTCATATATTGTTTCAAGCCTGGTTATTAAACTTTCCTGGTAAACTGCGTCGAACAGGATCCAGCCTGAATACTTTCTTTTACTGGGAATCTGAGGCCATCTTCATTTTTCTGTCGTGTTTGCATGGAAAAACACTACCAGAAACGTATCCCCTGTTCATATTCAACTCAGCCGGATAGAGATCAATGATCGTATAACATGGTCTTGTTGTGCAGGGTTACAACAAATGATGTGTACAACTCATGTACATGTACCGTGCAGAATTCACTGTAATCAAATACCTTTTTTTACAAAAATTGAAGAATTATGATAATTCATAAAATAATAAACGTTGTTTATCTTTAAAGTATTGTTTTTTCTTCAGTGAACAGCTTAAAACTAAAATGATTTTTTTAACCTCCAATATTTCCTTCATAACATAACACAGGTGATGAAATTCTTCTCTGGCGCTTTGTACTAAGTCTTATTTAACAATACAACACATTGGACGGTTTTAATATAGTTAAAACTAGAATGTAAACGTAACAGGATGTAAAGTGCATCAATCACTTCAAAAACATTAAATTGTTTTGAGATTTTAGCTTTTAGCTTTTCCAGTATGTTTTTAGCGTAAACATGATGTGTTTTTAGCATATACATTTAGTTTTGCCACCGACGCTGCACCATAACCTGTATTTCCATTAATTTATCATTCGTTTGTTGTTGGTTGTGTGATAAGAACTTGACATTTGAAATTAAAATTAGTCGTTTACTAGGTTGACAAGGAACGTTAAACACCCTGAACTCTATTTTTCTTCCTCTTCAGGATAAATTCATGCACACGGTTACGATGCTGGAGGGAGAGTTTACAACATTTAAAATGTACCTGTCACAGGTGATTTTCTTCCAGACAACTACACGATATTGAGCCTTTAAATCAGTTAAAATAACCTATTGATATGACCATACTTGATAACTAACTAGTAGTAAATATACCCTAAATAGCAGCTTGTGTATCAGAATCAAGTGATGGTTAGAATGTTGAGTGAGTGTGTGTGTGTGTGTGGTGGGGGGGGGTGGGGGGGCTGGGGGGTCGCCTGTTTGTGTGGTTAAGGCAGGCTGCTTGCATGTGTGAGCAAGCAAGGGGGTGTATATACCGGGGTATGTGAGGGAGTGGGTAAGGGGGTCTGTCCCTGTGTGCACAGGTGTGTACGTTTTTGATTGAGTGAATAAGGGATGTGTGTAACTCGATAAGAACTCAATAGAAATGAATATCAGATGCAATGATGGATACATTTAAACACGGTAATGCAAATAAAACAACATGTCAGAATACATGTGACCTGTAAAACTATAAAATGGGAGAAAAAAGGTATTTGAAATGAAAAAAAAAAAACAATTTGAAAAGCGGTTTAGTTGAATTTATTCACAAAAGCAGCACTTTCACAGTATCAAACACTCCAAATAAACAATATCTATTTCAAATTTAACGTCTAACACGCGCCCAGTACGTAGGAATAAAATACTAAAAATGGCATTTATTTCCCGCGATCTTAATACCCCTTGCGTGTCACGTTACTAAGATACTAGCATATAAATGAACGGGTGGGAAGAAATGTCGAAAAACTGCTCAACCTGTACTTTCCATCGGTGAAGGCCAAGTATGCAGGCGTACCACGTGACTGCTATAATTAACAAGTAAATGCAGCGGACGATGCGAAGAAAAAACTATTTTGCACATAAGAGGGATATAAAGCAGAAGAAAGTACGACACAAAGCTTGCGGGAATAAAAGTAGGATCATAATAAAGAGGGCAATGACATGTCAACAGAGGTAAATTAGACGTTCAACGTTCAGAAACCTTGCATCGAATGATGCAATGACCACAGCAAAGCCCTCATATAGTATAAATTGCCAAAGTGAATGAATTGTGCGCGCGCAAACCATTTTTGAAGACTGCTAAGTATAAAACTAAACGCGAGGAATGGGCAAAAACAAAGATAAATTGCGTTTTGACGAATAATATATACATTTAATGTTGATGATTATTTAAGATAAACAATTTTAGACACCACTCATATCATCTAAACAACTATAAATGCACCGTCCCTCGGTTTATGTGCCCCTTTAAGATTACCCCGGGATACTTGAAAAAGCACAGTGATGCAAATAAACGACATGTCTGGCTACCGATACAGGTGACCTGTGTATCTACAAGAACCGAGAAATACGTACTTAAAATTTTTTAAACAAATAAATTTTAAGGTTACCTTGTTTGCAAAAGGGTTACTCGCAGTTATTTGGTTTTACTTATCAATCATTTTAATCTTAAAAAAAGCCATTTCACGCAACGTTATCGCTCGACATCAACGTGCAGTAGCATGGACCACTGAACAACATTACAGAACGGCAAAGAGTAAGACAATACACTTAGAATATGTGCAGATGATCATTATAGGACCATCGAAACATAATTGAAAGACGCCGCAGTTGATGTTTGGATTTAAAGGTAGAGGCTGGGTATTAATCCCTGTTGTGTTGGCAGCCTTTTTTATCGTCATTGACATCTGCAAATAAACGCATAGCGATAATTTGTCAAATAGAGAAGATACACGTAAAGCTTCGCCTGGACTTAGCACAAACAGGAATTATGTGAATCATTTACAAGGAGTTTGGTAATGTAATTTATAACCACGCTGACTGCTTTATCTTGGCATGCTTTAATGAGATAAATGACCTTGTTTTCAAACGCTTCATTTAAATTGAAGAGAACGTACGGGCGGGTGAGTTTAATACTGGACAAGCATACATGTAGTGTATGATTTAACACAACTAGACGTGGACTTAAATTTTTGTGAAATAGCAGTGTCATGTGCGGAAGCGTGTAAGGGTCACAACACCACACACGTGACGTTCGAGTGGTGTTGTGTCCCTTAAATTCTTCCGTAGTAAAGTAACAGCTCAGAATTTAAGATGCAAATTAAGTTAGAGTAGAGAGAAGAGAGTTGAATACATTGTCGTAAACACATGTAAATAAGCAACACGATGGTAAGGCACACATGGAGAGAGTCTCGCAGCCATTTCAGCATGTCAGTTTTACCACTGACCACAGGGGGGGGGGGGTCCCAATAACTATGTCTAGGGATTTTAACGTGTCAGAAACACCTGTGATCACAGCCTCGTTGATTCCCTCGTTCCAAGTTTTTTCATTATCGCCTGTGGTTCTCTAAGATATGCCCAATTGAATGCTCCATTTATCGATATAAACAGTTAGTTTACATTGACACATAGCGCTGTTTTCTCTCTCATCACTCCCCGAATATTCCTTAGAGAGTTTGAAACTGAAAAAAGTATACCACCCAGCCAGACTAATAGCAAACAGCAGTTGTCTGGGTCTACCCGCCGATATATAGTTTGCTGGTTATTAACTGCCTTTGTGTCTCAGCTGCTTACGGCGGATCCTTTTATGTCACATGCCAGATTCCAACCTTCCATGCCACCTTTTATATGTGATTGTGTTATTGCCGGGGCTACTCTGGAATTTAGAGAAGATTGGTCATCGTTTGTAGACTCTGTTTTACTAATAAAACTATTTCCCTATACTATCCTGATTATATAGAAAATCAACCATTGCCTCCACTGTACATGTAACCTTTAAAACGGCAATGTCTATTTCCAGAAAGTCAATATGTATCCTGGAAATAATATCAACCAGATTGCCCTGTTTTTGCTGATTTGCACAATTTCTGAGGCTTCCAGCAGTAATTCAGTGCCAACGAAAACGGTTAGGGAGAGAAATGAATCTCTGACCTTCCCCGCTACTTTGACATCATTAACAACGGAGCTTACTGGGAAAAATCCGACTCATATTAATGAATATACTATCAAACCAATCGTTTTGCCCACTGCACCAACAGGGCCACAGGGACCTGCTAAACCTAAAGTGCTGATCATACCGACGAAAATTACCCTTGGTAAGTCTTATACGAAGGCATCCCCAGAAATGCACTGCAAACGTCACGTTAAGCCCACTGCGCATGCGTGCACTTGTAATGAGTTGCTAGATTGCCATAGGAAAATGAATGGGTTCGCGATTCTTGGGTAATTCGTGATAATTGACAAACTAACGGCCTGATGCCGATAGACAGCAACGCTGTGCTATGCTTCAAGCAACTCCTGACCAAATATCGCTAGGGTTTTTAAAAATTTCTGTTGTACACGCGTACTAAAAAGTTTGCCATGTATTGCCTAGCCTACCCTCAGCAAAACGCACATATTTTCAGAAATAGTGATTTTAGACAGTAGATTCACTCAGAAACAAAGGCAAACTAATTCGTTGCCGATAGCACCAGCAGATAGCAGCACCACACAGAGTCTGATTAAAAACTTTCATGGCAATTAAAGAACTTTTACCACTGTACAATGGAGTCCAAAAAAAGCACTTGGCACAAATGTGAAACTGCCCAGTGCAAGGCCAAGAATTCAATCAGTATTTCCAATCAGATTCTACATAAATTGACTGACAATATCACTACTCATTATTTAACTAATCTCTTAATCCAAAATTCCTATCATCATCTAATAATAATGCAAATTTCTTCTTTCAGGTTGCTATTTATTTTAAATTTTAATGCTGCAACTGTTCCAAAATAATCTTGTAGTAAAGGAAAATGCAAATAAGTAGTGGAAGACCAATTTTACCCACATTATTCAATTATTTGAATATAAAAAGAATAACATCACGATTTAACAAATTACAATAATCTTTCATGAACTCTTTCATAAATAACTTATTAAACAAAGTTATAAATTAGTGGTAATGGCTTATTCTGGAATATATGACCTCTGCACATCATCAGTACCTGACTTGGTACAGTATAGTTACTACTTGGATACAGAGTTAGATTTAATAATGTAACTATAAGAACAATATATATTACAATAAACTTCTCTGCACATGTCAGAGGCTTGTTACCATGAACTAACACTACTTGACAATGGGCTGAGCACTTATCACAGAGTCTGTGTGCGATGCCATTGTTGTGCTGTGATTGGCTAGTTGAGTCACGTGAAGCCCTACTGTAGCGCCCTCGCGTATCGCGTGAATGCTGCGCATTTCTGGCCATGGATATACCTGCTGTCTTAACGTATTCTTTATTTGCATTATTTATAAAATATCTGCCTCAATATTGAGTTGGATTGAAACTTTTCTCATCTATGTATGCAGATACTAAGGGTATAAATTGCTATGGCATGTAATATGACCTTTCAACATTTTCCATTGATTTTGTTTGTATTCCTGTTTATTTGATGTCAAGAAACATCCTAATGCATAATAATGTTTTGCTCATTTAGCAAACACTGAAAATGAGGAACTGAACAAGAAAATAGCCTTGTCATTTAGAATACCGGGTTTTAACTTTGACAACCTCAAGGAAACATTCGAAAAGGAAAAGACTGTTTTGGAAAAACAGGTATAGAGACTGGCGTTTTTTTAAATATATTTTCTTCTTGAGATCAAAGCATGTCTACTGCACTGATCTCAGCATCGATCCCTTAAGTAAACTATGACACGTTGTTGCGACGTATAGTTTTTCAGTTGTTGCTTTGTAAAATATGATTCAATGAGATGTGGTTAAGTATATATCTAGGCGTCTGTATCTCTAAGGCTCCCTCTCTTTCTCTGTTTTACTACATCAGTGCGCATATGAAACCCATCTATTTCAGTTGCTGGTAGCTTTTAATTCGACAGGAATCGAGGGGTTGAAAAGGGTAGAAATAATAAGGTTTAGGTAGGTTATTTTGCCGTCCTTTTCGCTTGCTAACAAACATCAACTCATTTACCTAAAAACTGTTTTGAATCCAATTCAGAATCAATCAATACATTCAGAAAACAACCACAAATGACGTTAAGGTCCCAGCATATTTTCAAAAGCAAATGATGTTAGCCATATGTAATGTTTGCAATGAAATATGATGATGAATAGCTTTCTTGAGATGTATGGAACAGCAAACCCATAACCCATAAAAGCACCATAATTTATTTTGTTTTCGACTTATACGTTTTAGGTATGGTAGCATTATCATTGACTACAACCTTATTTTCGCCCTAAAAGCATTTATAGGGCAAAATGGAAACAGTAGTCAAAAAATGTTGAAGACAATCGAAAACGTTCTTGTGAACGGTAACACAAGTTTGAACATAACAGTCAATGGAACCACCTTTACGACAGACAGAAATTACACTGCCTCACAATTAGCAATAGGTAGGTACATGCAATGGCAACCCGCACGAAAATGCAGTAGTATCGAAGTAGCAAAGAAGCATTAACGCAGTAGTGGTGTAGAGCATATTTGCAGTAGAAATGCAGTATAGCCTACTGCAATTCTACTTCAAAAATAACATAGGGTTGTACAGAGGAGGAGCATTAATGTAGTAGATTAGAAGCGTGATAGAAGCATGTTTCAAATATGCTAATTAGCTCCCACATCGAAGCAGATTTGAAGCATGTTTGCAGTATGATTGCAGTAGTCAACAGCGCTGGAGTATCTACTTTGTTTTCGTGCGGGAATGACTATGCAGAAACAGACGGTAATTACAGCACGTCACAGGCAGAAGCAACATGTATGTACAACAACAACAATAATAATAATAATAATAATAATAATAATAATAATAATAATAATAATAATAATAATAGTTTTGTTAATTAATAAAAAAAAAACTTGTTTGTGTAATTGGAAGAAAGCACTCTAGGGAATGTATAATCATGGTTGTTTTACTTATAATGTGAATGACATACTGTAACATTGCATATAATATTTTAATTTTTATAATTGCATTTATTATTAGGAATTATTTTTCATGCTTTACTTCGCTTTTTCTTTGTCATTTGATATATTTTCTACTTTATTCAAACATGCTTACATATATGCATAACTTGCCCCTTTGTTTTATCGTAACATGTCACTTACATTTCTACCATTGCACAGCAAAATCAAGTCTAATGGACCCATGTATACTCTATGATGATGTCGGCATATGTGAGTTTAGGACCCAGTCTCGCGATTACTCATGCTTTCCAGAAGACACGGGCATACGTTGTAAGCCGAAATGTGGGGGTCAAGATTGCAGTGGTCATGGGCAATGTGTGGTGCGCTTCCCGAACTACGCCGCAGAGTGTTTGTGAGTAATACATGTATAAAAGGCAGACGAGTGGTGGTCATAATTACTCGTTAAAATATAGTCACATTTACTGTTATTACTGCCTCTCATTTGTTGTAGAGATAAAACACAATGTTTGATAATACATTCGTTTCACGGCATGGAATTGCAGTATTAAACATTCAGTTTAGTCTAGTTATAACCAAAGGTAGAGGTATGTATCACTAAGGGATGTTTACGAAAGCTGAAACAGGCACAAAACTGTCATGAATAATTAAAAGGTTTCATCCTACAGGTGCAAAGTTGAACACACGTTCATGTCGACGACTACCTATACTGGACAGACTTGCTCAGAGCTCAACCAAACCCTGACCCAAACTGGTATCATCATAATCACAGCCACCGTTGGGGGAGTTCTGCTCCTGGCAGTCTTAGTACTTATTGCGGTAGTGGTGATACTCAGGCGAAAGATCAAAGCGATGAAAAACAAGTGAGTATAAATTATACCGGAACATAACATATATTATAAAGGGAAAAAAGCATAATTATTTAACTAGGATGATAAGATAAGAGTTTATTTAGCCAATTATAAAAATCGGAAATCATCTTCCTTTTGGAGCAAGAGTAAAAGTAATACAATTGATACATTAAGAATTTGTTTTGAGATCAAATTAAAATGCGTCACTGCACTTGGATAAACGCTGTTAAAAAGTGTTTACTGCCTTCAAAAGTTAAATGTCTACTATTGCTTGGTAAACGTAAAAAGTGATGGTGCAGAGAAGAGTATTCCATGGTGTTGGCAGTTCTTTTTTAAATTATCATACAGCTTGGGTACACACAATAGACCACAGAAGTGTCACCCCTACTGAACCAATTCTTTGGGGGAGAAAATTGACTGGAATGATATGCTCCTGGTATCATTTTATCAACATCAAATTTCACAAAAAAAGACCAGGTGTAACATGAAAATCTGACTCCCATAAAAATCTGACTCCCCCAGTCAGATTTTCATTATGAAAATCTGACTCCCCCCATGAAAATCTGACTCCCCCTCCACAAAACTTCATAAATCTCATCTAATTTGAGTAAATGACTATGATCTTGTAGTGTGCATAATGGAAACCACTTTGGCACTTTTTGTTAGTTTACAGGTGGAAATTTTCATGAAAAAATTATGTTCTTTTGTGGGGGAGTCAAAATTTCATAGGGGGGGTGGGGAGTCACATTTTCATAATGAAAATCTGACTGGGGAGTCACATTTTAGGAGAGTCAAATTTTCATGGTACACAGGCATTATAACTACTCAAGATCTGCCTACTTTGATTATTGGTACCTTGATTATTATTTGATTACTCTGATTCAGGGGATAACACTTCTATTATCCATTGTGTGTATGGTATTGTAACAACAATTTGTGTAAAAAATTAAAATATTTATTACAGAATTAAAAGTCCATGTCTCACATGCCACGTCGCATCCCCACTTCCCGCTTCACACTCATGACCCCTGACCTACACCACGTGACTTATTACATCATTACATCACATTACTTCTTTTCTTTTTTTTAAATTTTGAATATTATGACAGAACAACACATAACATATATAAAATAAATGTAATAAACAATAACACAGAATGCATATAATACTAAATGTCAACTGTATTCATACAATTGTCAACTTTAATTTTAACTCGTAATGAAAACGTTTGAAAAAACTAGAGTTTCTCGTTATTTCTCTCCTCAGTAATCATTGTTCCCTTTTTACGACATATTGTAAGCGGCCGTCCTGTGTTAATACAGCAGATATGCCTACCGGACTCGCATCTGTGTATACCTCCGAGGTTTTCGACGGGTTGAAGTACGCTAAAGTCGTTGCTTGGCTTAACTTTGACTTGAGTTCCTTCACAACATCATCGTGTTTAGATGTCCAAGACCATGGTGTGTTTCTTTGTCAGCTCACGTAAATCATGTGTTAATGACGCGTAATTTGGAATGAATTGCGATCCACAGAAAATTCGTCATTCCTAAGAAACTCCTGACTTCTGTAGCGTTGGTTGAATTGGGAAGATTTATTTTGTTTTCAATTTTGCTGTGGCTTGGTTTAATACCCTCCGCGCCGAAAACGTGCCCTAAAAATTCTAATGATGCTTGATTGAATTCACATTTCTCTGCGTTGAGTGTTAGATTTCTTTCGCGCAAACGTTGAAAAAGAGCACATAGGTCAGATTGCGATGTCCCGTAACACAAAATGTCATCACTGATGTTCACGACTCCTTTCAAACCAGACAAAGCTTGTCTAATGCTTTCCTGGAATATATCACTTGCTGAATTCACTCCAAAAAATAATCGACGGTATCTCTAGAGGCCAAGATGAGTGGCAAATGTAGTGATATAACGAGAATCTTCGTGTAATTCAAGTTGATTGTACCCTTGATTAAGATTAAGTTTCGAAAAATAGCAGGCGCCAGTCAACATTGTTTTTAATTCATCAAGCGTCGGTGTTGCATATCCTTCTCTTCTAATCGCCTTGTTTGCTGCGCGCATATCTACACAGACACGTACTTTACCAGGTGATTTCGGTTTGGGAACAACTACAATGGGAGACACCCAGGGCGTAGGACCTGTAGCTTTCCCTATGACACCCTGTTCCTCATCCTTTTTAATCTGTTCCTCTATGTGTTTCCTGACGTGGAACGGAATGCGTCTACAACGCTGTGCTACGGGGTGTATGTTGTCGTCGATGTGAAGTTTTATCTCACCTTGCTTCAAACAACCAAGGCCATGGAAAATATAAGAAAATTCATTGTTCAGTTTGTTATGCTTGGAATGAATGTGATCACAGCTCTTTATTAATTGCAATTGTTGGGACGTATGCCAACTGAGAATAGGTTTCTCTCTGCCAGCGACCACACAAAACTGCGTCACAGCTAATTGCTCCAACCTGTAAGTGAGACGTGAATTTTCCCAACACATGAACTGAATTGTTTTCACTGCCGTAGGCCCTGATTTTAGTACTTGAAATATGTAACGTTGGTCTTGGTTGCAATTTATTGTACTCAAATTCAGAAATCAAATTTACAGTAGAGCCTGAATCAGCTAGAAAAAATTATTTTCCTACCGTTCATCTCTATTTCAAAATGTGGGACTTGGTCCATGTTCTCGGTCACTGCATGTGCTGCGAAGACATATCCATCCTCATCAGATCCTGTGCATTCGTTCTCATTTTCAGTCACATCAGAATTTCCACGTAGACAATTCACATTGTTCTGACGGTGATGAGACACGCGTTTAGGTTTTACGGCGTAGCGCTTGTTAGATGTAGCTGAAGATGATAGTTGCTGGCCCGATCTGCACATCGATGCGAAATGATGAAACCGTTTACAAGAGAAACATTCCTTGTTGAAGGCCGGACACTTCGACCGTCACCCACATGTGGCCATTCTCCTCCACAATTACGGCATTGAGAAAATGCTTGACTACCTGTCGAACTCCTAACTTGCACCCTGTTAGCCGCAGGTTCATCCATGCGCTGTGTATGTGAAGTGACAAGTTGTTCTGTACGCGCATACTGCAAAAGTTGTGATAATGTCATGGACGGGTTACTTAAGCCCTTCTGCCGGCCTTTCTGAGATTTACATCCCATAATCAATTGTGATTTTATCTCTGATTCTAAGTCATAAAAGCTGCACAATTTACCAATATATTGAAGCTCTCTATAAAATCCTTCAATGTCCTCTCCTTTCTGCGTAGCGTGTCGAAATGAAACTTTATTCAATTCAACGTTGATGGAAGGTGAAAAATAGTCAGTGATAGCATCAACACATTTCTTAAATTCGTCTTCTCCTTCGCCGAGGGTTAGTTGAAATGTGCTGAAAGATTCGACGATGTCATTTAACTCGTCGCCGGCGAAAGATAGCATGAGTGCCTTCTTCTTTTTCGGACTTGTTATACCATAACCAACAAATACATTGTTTTTCAATCTGTTTATCCATTTTCTCCATCTAATGGCAACGCCTTCTGACTTACAGTCAAATTCATGATAAGTCGGTATCTGTATAGATGGGCCATTGTCGCCATTGTGACTGTTCAACGCATGGTATATTGACTTACACTGCGCTCATTCAATTTCGCTATAGTCAATGTTTATATGTGTTCTTACTTGTTACTTTCCTCCCTTGTGAGACTGTTCCATCCTTGTCGCCAGATATGGTATTGTAACAACAATTTGTATAAAAGATTAAAATATTTATTACAGAATTAAAAGTCCATGTCTCACATGCCACGTCGCATCCGCACTTCCCGCTTCACACTCATGACCTCTGACCTACACCACGTGCCTTATTACATCATTACATCACAGTGTGTAGGTCCTGTCGGATAATCTTGCTTGCAGTTTTAACAACGTTGGTTAGTTTATTTCTTTCCTTCCCAGTTGTTTCGCTGTACCATATTATAATTCCGGACGCCAGGACGCTTTCAATTACACACCTGACCTGTAAAATTAACTAAGATAGGCACGCTATTAGTAAAAATTCTCAATGATCTTAAAAATACAGTCTTGGACGTGCCTTCATTACACCCTTCGCGGTGTAATCTTTCCAATTCAATTTACTATTCAGGGCCCGGTTGCACCAACCGGTCGTAAGTGAGGCGTAGCAGTTGCGCCGGTGTAAACCGGGCGCAAAATGCTACGCCCGAGAAAAGCCAGTTGCACCAAACTGGAATAGTGTTTACGTCGGTCTTAACTTAGTCGTAAATTTACGCCTGCTAGCTAGGTGGAGTAAGTCGGTCGTAGCTCGTTTTCCACTATGGCTAGGCTGGCACAGAGAGTTTGATGACAATTATCGTAGTAAACGTAGATTATGTGGGTTGTTATTTGTTTGTTTCACAAAACTTCCGTCTGTATAGCTTGGTTTTTAAAAAACTAATTATATATGTAACCGAGTGTTTTTGTATTTTATAGCATGGCAACAAAGTTGATTAGTCATAAGACAACTACTAGTACTTACGCTGTAACAACAAGATAGCGCTTGTATTCTCTTATATAATGTTATCTTTTATAATGAATAACTCTGAATATGATACATTATAAGTAAATACTAACCCAGAGACAAATTAGGAAAAAAAGCACACAACACACGTGTCTCTTCGTCTCTCCACACACAGTGCGTCACACACCGCGTGACTTCCGGAGTTACCGGAAGTTACATATATTCATGAGTGTCTTATCACTTGTCATATTCTCCCCTCCTTATTGTTTTGTCGTCCCAGACAAAATGATTGTTACAGTAATTACTTATAAAAAGTTTGCATAAGCTTGTCTTAAACTATATATACCATAATCAAAACAACAATAAACCATTATATATAATAACTACTATTTACATGACACCAGTATCTCACTCAATTATAACTATTCTTTACTCTCTTTAATCAAATACTTAAACCAAAGCTTACATCATTTAAGTTATCAGAGACATCCAATGTACATTAACATAGTAAGTATAATGCATCTTACAAGAACTCTCTCTCTACTTAAACCTTAGCCTACACAACATACTTGACCCTCCTCATACTGGAGTCTTATACTTAAATACACTTAAACTATTAACTAAGTAATCACTATCCTAATACTGGAGTATTATTACTTTGTAAAAAATAACTACAACTATACCAGCTTAGGTGTCCTGAAAAATACCTAAGCATAATTACACATGTACTTAAGTTTTTCTCAACATTAATACAGGTAGTAAAAACAATTTTTGAGTCTCTACTAAATCCTGTAATGAATCAGATCCTTCTGATTTTTATTCTCAGTACCCTGAAAATATAACTGTCCACCAGTCTGAGTAGATATTGTTTTACACTCTACAGATTGCTCCACACAAACACTTTTAGGCAATTTATTGATATTTGAATGCTTTCTTGCTGTTCTTCGCGTACTTCTCCTTAATACAGCTATTTCATTACGAAGCTGATCCAATGACATGTTACTTAAATCCATTTCAGCATTTTGGTCACATTCCTGTACATTTGGTTCAGGATTTGATTTTCTTAACACATGAACTTCATATTCCTCATTTTCATCACTTTCATCAGAATCTGAATCATTTTTGTTCACACGTTGCACATTTTGACATGACTGACCAGTCTCAACTTTACTGCTTTCCTCCCTCTGGACCCTATCTAAGACTAACTCACGAGCATCCATCAATGCGTCACGGTGAATTGTTCTCTCAGGCCCTGTTCCATTGACACGTTTCACTTTGTACACTCTTCCCTCAGTATCCACACAGTCTACAACAATACATGGCTCTGCTTCCCACTTGTCTTGAATTTTATTCCTTCCCATAATATGGACATTTTTCATAAAAACCTGGCTTCCAATCACCAAAGGTCTGCTATTTGCTTTCACTTTGCTTCTTTCATGGCGTTTAGTAGCTTCATTTTCTGTATATTTCAAAGCTGTTCGGTATGCTTCCCGCAGGCGTTTCTGGTGACCATGGTAAAAATCCAGTCATTCACTTCTTCCCCTGCTGTCTTCCCTCCTGGAATACTTGATTTTAAAAGAAAATCAATTGGCAATCTTGGCTCTCTCCCGAACATTAAAAATAGGGAGAATACTTCGTAGTTGTATGAGGGGTACAGTTATATGAGTATACTAATTCTGGTAAATACTCTGGCCAACGTTTTTTCTGTTCTTGTTGTAGAGTTCTTAAACGGTCGTGTAATGTTCTATTAAAGCGCTCAGCATGAGAATTTCCCTGAGGATGATACGGTGTTGTTCTAACATCGTGAAATCTATAGCTAACACTTCTAAGGGACGCTTT
This sequence comes from Lingula anatina, assembly GCF_001039355.2. The sequence continues at coordinate 18,511 of NW_019773882.1, read as the reverse complement.
GCAATTATTGAACCCAAAGACGTTTTCACACTCTTTCCTTTGGCAACTACACGACGCTGACAATTATCACAATAGTCTTTCACTTCTTTTCCCATGCAAGGCCAAAAACAACGAGATTCCAATATTTGTAAAGTTTATCACTCGACTGATGACCCATATTATCATGTACTGCTTTCAAAACAACAGTTTTTAAAAATTCTGGTAACNTTCATAAAGATCTTCCTATGGTTAAAATACACCTGGACTAGTGGATAGGCTGTACTTAATACTGGTATTTATATACAGAGTTCATAAAGATCTTCCTATGGTTAAAATACACCTGGACTAGTGGATAGGCTGTACTTAATACTGGTATTTATATACAGGGTTCATAAAGATCTTCCTATGGTTAAAATACAGCTGGACTAGTGGATAGGCTGTACTTAATACTGGTATTTATATAGAGGGTTCATAAAGATCTTCCTATGGTTAAAGGGGCCGTAGCGATAGTCCGAAGGTTCAATAGTCCGAAGGTTCATTGGTCCGAAGGTTCACTATAGAACCTTCGGACCAATGAACCCTTGATTAAAAAATCGATGAAAATGTTACCACTTTTCGGACCAATGAACCTTCGGACCAATGAACCTTCGGACTATCGAGACGCCCCCTGGTTAAAATACACCTGGACTAGTGGATAGGCTGTACTTAATACTGGTATTTAAACCTTGAGGTGTCCACAGCTAGTACCTTACAGGGTTCATAAAAGACGGGTGATAGACGCCAACAGTCACGTGCTGCCGTCACGGTGTAAACCAGGTCAATAGGTTAGGAATCTTACACGGGGTTATATATGATCTGTTTTACAAAAAATTTGATTCGGTAATGTGAGTACAGAATGGACTGGAGACACTTGGCTTGTCATTTAAACGCGCATGTCATTCATACTTTATCTTGTGTCGATCTCTAGATGTTCACCGTCCTCTGGAGAGAGGCTACCTCAGCAACGACTGCTCACTGCCGGAAATCCAGCGCATCAAAACCGCTCTCACGGAGGGTCACGCTAGAGTACCCGACCTCAAGATTTACGCCCTGTATGCTGTAAGCGACCTTCCAGTCTCGGAGCAGTTTCTGGTGAAGTTTGTTGTGTGGTATAACGACATATGTGCAGGTGAGATAGACGGGTATATCACTAACAGGTGTCTGTTTGATGAGTATCGCCTCATTTTCTTTCTATGTGATATCTGCGTGTTGTGTCCATACGCCATTGATCAGTCCGGTAGTATGAGCATGTATTGTACTACGTAGAAATGAGTATATTTGTTATGTAAAACCAGTGGCGAAAACCTTTCGTACGAATTGTGGATCGATCTATCTCTATTCATTAGGGGGATTTTCGCTAAATTGCAATTAACTTAAGCGGCTTAGATGTTTGTCACCCCCTACTGAAGCTGCTGGGAGGTAATTGATTATCCTTTAAGTAGCTTCAGTAGGCGTGTCAGCCATCTAAGCCGCTTTAGTTGATTGCAATTTAGGGAAAAAACCCCTTGGAGATAGATCGATCCTGTTACATCAATCTAGCTATGGGAAACAAGTCTTAATTAAGTACCAAAAAATTTTGGGGGCCCTCAGCGGGCCCCGCGCCCCACGCCAAGGCAGGGGGAGTAGGTCAGTTTCGCATCCGAGACCTGTCAGACCCCTCCCCTTTCAAATAACCCTGTATCCACCCCTGTACAACTGCAGTACCCAGTGGCAATATCACATTAAAAGAATAATCTGAATGTTTAAGATACAAAGAATTAAGACATCCGAGACCTCAATTTTTTTCTACGGTTTTTCAGCGAGCGCAGCAGAGAGGTTTGACGGAATTGCCGTGAACAATGAGGCTTTCTCAAAAATCAAATGTGGGAAGGAGAAGCCAATCAAGACATATCTGGATAACTTGATGGCTGTCAAGGTAAAAACATTTATATCAACACCAAACCAAACTCCTTTCTACATAATGTTTTTCTCTTTTAATGAAAAATGTTATGTGTTCTAGGACATTCTGAAGGACTTCTCAAAAACAGTTCTCGAACTGTTACATTCTTTACAGAACAACATTAGAAGTGTAAAAAAATACATCAAATGTTCTAGAATAGATTGAGAACCGTAAGTGACCGTTAAATGAGACAAATTTTCGCAGGGGATCAGAGAATCCATGTCGCGTATAAGACTTGAATTGTCATTGGTGGCATTTCAGAAAGAGGCCAAGAAGCAAGCCAATGGCGTGCTTAAGACGCATTATTCCATTGGCTGGCACTGGGGACTACAGTGTACCACTGGCCCAGCGACATCGAGGCTGATCAGCTGGGGCGGCAAGAGGGCAAAGGTCACTACCCACATGATTGACATATTTGACAGCGTGGACGCCCAGGTTAATGACCTCACTAGTTTGTCACTATGCGACAAAATCTGGCGACAGTAACGTCCGTTAGTTATGGCGATGGAATACGTAAAAAAATTTAAAACTTAACCATCTAAAACAAGTTTACAGATTCAATAATTTGGGATGTGGTTTTGGATATGGTATATCATCGTGTTTAAAAGTAAACGAAATACGCTGAAATTTACAGAAAATTTAATGTTGTCCTATAAATGCGTGTTGTACTGGTACGCCATTAAAGTATAGCTGAAACTGCGTGTATTCAGGTGGCGTATACTCGTACAAGCCAAGTGGTGGAGAGAAGCAAATGGGCCGATTACGACTATGCAGTGACTGTAGGCAAACCTTTCTATACCACCATCTACACCAACAAGGTATGTGTCACAGGCCCAGTCCTAATCTAGTCCTATGCCTTAGAGGCCCAGACCCCATCCTAATTATATTGGAACTGCGTGTATTTAGGTGGCGTATATAATACTACGACTATGCAGTGACTGTAGGCAAACCTTTCTATACCACCATCTACACCAACAAGGTATATATCAAAGTACAACACAATGAGTACTGTTTTGGTTAATTATGAAATTAGAAATTGAATACAGTTTAGTTTTTCCGTGCTGCTATACCTACGCGTACGCGCTCCTGTAGTCGAACAACTAATATTGTGCGTTAGGAAAATAGTAATTCTGCACAGCGAAAATTTTGTTCAAGAAGGCGTCTAACACCCCATTTCCATAGATTTTTAGATCGATCTATCCCTGTGGGGAGTCTCACTAGATTACTGTCAGCTTGGCCGGCTTAAGCGTCTGTCCCGCCTACTAAAAGCTCTAAGGGGGTAATTAACTATGGTGTCCGCTCGGCTGACTGCAATTTAGCCTGAACCCCCAGGGAGTGAGATCGATCTAAAACTTAATCTTTAGATCGATCTAAATCTCTGGGAAAGCACCCTTAGTTCAAGGATCTACTGTGCACGTACCTCTGATCTCTAAAGAACTTCAAGAATCAAACATTCATTCTTGCACAGTGTCAAAGTTCACAATAGAACTTATTTACACCACCTTTGTTGCAATTTAACCGGTTTTTGGAATAATGAGATATATATTTCAGTTAATGTGTACTATTTAAAACATTTTATCCTCACATATATATCTAATATGTAAAGCTTTAACCTTTTGGTTGATTTTAATCCTACCCCTAGCCCCACCCGTGATAGAAATGTTTTCCAGGGTGTTTTTATTTATTAGCCAACATAAAGAGGAGTTTTGTAGGCGACTATGAAAACATAGTTGATCAATTCCTTCCAGGGGACAGCCTGTCAGACGACCTACTTCCCTCAGTCTTGTCCCTGGGGAGAGAAGACGGAGGCTGCCATGTTTTCTCTCTTTGACTCCTATCCGAAAGACATTGAGCATGCGCGACCTTGCATTCATTACTTCCGGGGCATCTACTCCAGCGGTGGGCATTCTGATTGGCCAGCTCACAAACAATCACGCGACGTGCTGGTGGGATAAAGGTCATGCTTCCCTGGTTGGGCGAAATACACCACAATATCCAAGTTTGAACATTTTCACAGAGACACTTACAGACCAGATCAGTGTAACATTTTATTGTAAAATAAATTCATGAATAAATAATTAAATATTCAGAATATATGAGAATTTCAAAGGTAGTTGATTAAAAGGCACTAAAAGTATCTGTCTACTACATTGTTGTAATGCATGTCGCGCGTGTACCATAGTAGGCCTACAAGTACCCTGTAGTAAACGTGATTACAGACAGTTTTTTAGTCATGTGCATGAATATCAAAATACTCAAGATGTTTTCTAAAATACAAGCAGTGGCCTTTACTATACTGCTTATAAAACGCACGCTGGAAATCCCTTATCTTGACTGTGAGTTTTACTTTCATTTTGTTCCTTTGCGTTGCGGGTTTTAGGACCCACGTAGTTCTAGACAGTTATCAACAGCAGCAAAACACATCCTGGCTATGTCCCATGGGACTCCAAGCCAATGTATTTGGCTGTATATGCGTGAGAAATGACGTCAGCAATGCAGACAAGGGAGTGAAAACGAAACAAGATCAGAAGAGGCAACGACACGTGTGACAAGATAATCCATGTTTTAAAAGAGTAAAATTCTATTTGCACGTGGTTTGCGATCTCATTTCGTAGACCGAACGAGTTCAAAGCCCACAGGCAAAAGTTGCAGCAGAGCAAGAAGACTAGCCCCTGCCGACCAGGTCTTTTCTCCCTGTGTTCCCTCAGTGTGGCTCGTCTTGGCAGAAATGACGTCACGAGGAACAGTGACTGGATGATGGCCTGTGTGCTAGTACAGAAAGCGTCTGCTGTGGTTAAGGCTGCCTCCATGCCGGCGGTTGACAGACCCGCTATAATGGTCAGCATGCAGTAGGTGAGGAGACCCAGCGTGGCGATCCCCAGCAGAGCTTTATCCATCGACTGCTGATGCTGCTGCCCCCTAGAGGGCACGTGGCGCCGCGGGTCACGCCCAAGACGGCCCATTTCTTTGAGATTATCTGTCTTTTTCATCAAGCCCTTTATCTGAATATGAGTGGCGATCGTGACTAAGATACTGAGGGCGTTGATGAAGATTTTTGTACCAAAGAGATGTGAGTTGGCCAGGTCTGGACTTTTACCGTTATACATGAGATATAGGAACACAATGATGACAGCCACTGATGCCAGGATAACCAACATTCCTACAAACAGCCCGCAGTGGTTGTTGACGTACGTATGCTCTCTCTCCTCAGACCAGTTAGGCTCAAACACTGTGGTAGCTATCGACCTCTCTGATGCCACAGACCGTATAGACGACACGTGCTTATTCCTGTTAAAACCAACGAACGCGCTGCCATTACTAACCGGCTCTTCAGGGGTGTGGACACCTCCCTGGATGTCATAGCCACGCGCAGGGTGACCGGCCTCCGGGCCCAGCTCGCTTGAACCGATATTGAAGTGAACCTTTTCAGTTGTGGCGAGAGGTGACTCCGGCTCGGGATTCTCGTTGAGGTTCTTAATGAGCGGCAAGCTCTTGGGGCGAGGTATGCTCCCGGCCCCCGTCTCCGGGTCTGTGCTGGACTCCTTCGGGTTCTCGCAGTTTCCCGTGCTTTCGTCCGAGAACGACTCTTCCTGGATCTGAGGTAGTACGATGGAGAAACACTTTCTCTGGTGCTCCATCTTTGCCAAAGACGAAGACTTCTTAAAATTGCCACGGTTGCCATAGAAACTTACACTGCGCGGAACATCTTGGCGTTGGTGCAGACCAAATTTGCGTCTGTTTTGTATTTTGACCTGAAAAAAGGAGAAAAAGTATATAGTTGTTTATACCAAACACCTAAACGTTGAACTTAAAAACTTTAATTACATGTCGGTCAGTGTATTTTAACATAGATACTAGTACATAGAGTTAGCCGTACCTTAGTTAAGATCAAGAACACGGTGGTGGTGGGTGTATTTTAACATAGATACTAGTACATAGAGTTAGCCGTACCTTACTCCAGATCAAGAACA
>NW_019773881.1:620904-642058 GCF_001039355.2 Lingula anatina | reverse complement strand
TCTAAAGGTTCTTGAGCACTCGTTAAGGAGGATTTCATACGAATATCATAACAATACACTTCACCTCTGTAATATCATTCTGTTTTAAGGAGGGTGAAGTGCATTAAGGGTATCATGTTTAGATTGGTGTTATCAATCAAAACCACCGAGTAATGAACCTGCCAAGTTTCCTGGTCTAGACCGAGGACATTATGTTATATAGTATAGATTAATACATCACTAAGGGACCGGGACCGGAGAAGGAAGGGGAGGAGAAAATTCCTTTGATCACCCTAAAAAATTGGAGACAACAATGAGGTTTTTAGGAATCTCCCTTCCGGATTGATTGAATACCCCCCCCCTCCCCCAGGCATTAAAAATAAACGTGTGAAAACTCTAATTTTAATTTAATTTTTTTTTTTGAAATCTGGCGAGAAGGGTGGCCAAGAAAAGTCTAAGTGGCGTGAGTGTTGATGATGGAAATTAAAATTATAATCATACACTGATACACACACCAGTAGCACAACGAGAAGGAGGTTGGTATTTTGTGCACATTTGCAAACACATGTAAAGGTCGCTATGGCAAAGTATAAACATTTGGTTGGAAGAAAACAACTAAACTGATTGAAAGAGAACGGTTTGTCATTTTCGCATTAGGAAAAAACAATGCTTGTAAAGCTATATTTTAAACTACTCTCCTGAAATGGCTCGTTGCAAATTTGACTAAATATTTGCAGAGCGTCGATCCCTAAGTCAGCCAACGTTTGAACAAGAAAGAAGAGTTGATCTTCAAACTCTTCTTGTTGATAAGATATGCTTTTCATTGGAAGTATACCCTTAACGATAAACTATATGCATGTTTAAATAACCTCACTCGAAGGTGAAACATGGAATCGACAGGAGTTGGTGGGATAGTACTCTCCGTCTTTTTCATAATTTTCGGGACTCGTTCGGCGCTTTCAAATGCTTATACTGTCATAGATACCTCGCCTACCACGGATCTGACGTTATATTTATCAGAGCAACCGTTCCACGTCAACAATTCCATCACAGTACCACAGGGGGTAACGCTGAATGTAGAACCTGGCGTTACCGTTAAATTCAGCCCGCTGTCGGTGTGCGCGTTGAGGTACGGTTTTTGGCAGTGGGACAACCGGACAAACGTATACTTTTCACGGCTGCAGACCCAAGCAATGTTGAAAGGTATGATAAGCAGTCACCCGTTTGGTTCGATGGTGCACGATTGGCCGGGGACTGCACGGAAACTCATCATGGACGCCTGGAACTTTTATACCAAGATATCTGCAGTCTAGAAAGTCTTTGTGTTTTTGGAGCATTTCTTTCTTTCTTGTTTTCTTTTTTCTTTTTTTAATTATCATAGGAGCCTAATGGGAAGGGGCCAAAGCGAAATTACTCTCCCTTCTCACATATTTAAATACATCAGTTATAAATGCAAGAGTCTCACCCCCCCCCCTCCTCCCATGACCACAGACAGGCGTTATTCTTTAATCTTTTTGAATTATTAGCCCCCATCTGACTTTCTACTAACCGGAATATTCATTTTCACAAAAATTTGTTAAAGAGTACGTAACATTTTTTCCTTTCAGGTAGTTTTGGCACCGTTTGTCAAAATGGCTGGGGTAGTTCCTACTACAACAACAACAACAGAGTTGTTGCTAGGATGTTGGGATATCAGACGTGTACCAAATTATATAACAGAGGCAGTGGCACTGGAAGTATTCTTCTGAACAACGTGAGATGCAATGGACATGAGAGCTCCCTCTGGGACTGTCCTCACGATGGGGTCCGTGTACACAATTGTTGTGAGTATCTTACTTACCTGTTATCTTTATTCATGTATTTACCACTTTTGAGAACCATGATATTGCAATTGTGTAATCTTTTATAATAGCCTAAGGCCAATGTCAGGGATGTTTCTTTGTTTGGTGATTGTCAGAGTGATCTATCACGAAAATATTAAACTTAATAATCAGGTCCTTTTTTCACTGCTAACCACAGAAAAGATAAACTCGACACTTTTACAGACGACTGTGTCTACATCATGTGAACATTTATTTTAACCTATTTTTTTTTGTTTGTTTATTTGTCCATTTTATTTCGAACATGAAAGTTTGCACATGAATTAGATGGAAAATAATGTAAGTTCAGGTATTAATATCACTAGTATTTTGTGTCTTTAAGTGATTGCAAAAGTTCTCTTTGTGCAGTGTTTGATACATTCCTGACAACTGGAGGAAGTTAGACAAACTTAATTAGTTAGACAGTCAGACAGAACTTTTTACCAAAAAAGACAAAAAGTGAACTGTGGTCACAAGTCTGCTAGAAAGGAAAACAACACAAATCATTTTCTGTTTTACCAGTATTGTGTTGTACCGATGATGGAATTTGGACCATTTACTCCACGTGCGACATGCACTCATTCTGGTTTCAAATAGCTGTTGTTGGTACGTTCTTAAACATTACTTACAATGAAGACATGAAGCTATATACCGATGTGAAATGTAAGAGGTTGACCATTTGATTTTTTATCAGGTAGTTTGTAAAAGGTTATCATGATTTCTATACCGCTCTGTTATAATATGTATAGTGGCAGATCCAGGATGTTGCTAACAGCAGAGGGGGCGTCAACACAAGTATCAATAAATTCTGCCTGGTTTCTCGTGGCAATATTCAATGTTAGGCTGAGGTAATATTACTGTCATATATACCGTGCAGATATGGAACATGCTTTAAGAAAGGCCTGCCCTGTTCACCTTAGCTGCTGGTAACCCTGTCCTTGGGCATGTCTTTGCATGGGAACCAAAATGATAAAGTATCATACAGCTATTGTCTGTCTTTCTGTTGTTAGTAATCTATAGTTAAGGAATGGAGATAATGTAATATCAATTTACAGTTAGAACAATATAGAGGAGCTGAATGTCAGTTTGGACCGGAGTGACAGGAATGGAAGTCCGTTAGGAACCGTAGTCCTCTCCCCGTTATTTTGTACAGGTGACATTCGTCCCATATACTTACCTTTATACGACGACTAACCATAACCTGTACTAATAATATGGACTTCCATTCCTATAGGACCACCATTCCTGCCACACAGTTTTTTCCTATTTTGCTGACTGATAAATGGAAACAAGGATTAAAATCTGTTTTTATAACTTTTAATATCTTTTATGTCATTGTGACATCAGTTCATTAATTGAATTTGCCAGTGAAGCAATTAAAAATGCATTGCCTATTCTATGTCACACGACAAACATTAAAAACGAGAATTTTATCTCCCCATTTTCCAAATTATCGTCTTTTAAATAGTTACACGCACTACAAAGGACCCTCATTACAGTGTCTAGTCACAGCAATGGTTGCTATTACCGTACGCACTGACCTCATCTGGCTCGTACGTACCAAGGCTTTGAAGCGGCAATTAAGGCCACTCTTGGGATAGGTTTTTAGAGTTTCACCAAGAATAACATTCCAGGCATCGGCATCGGTCAAAACTTGTCCAGTTTGGTTCAGTTTTGTTGTAGGACATATAGGCCGTTGATTCGGCGAGTAATAACCTGCCCACATATTGTCTATTTGGTTCGAATATGGCGATTCTGATGACCAAGGTAGCTGCTCATTTCCTTGGTTATGTAAGTTATCTGCTATAAAGAGTGCTCTGTGTGAACCGGTAATTTCAACGTGCACCCTAAAATTGTTCCTAAGGTCCCCCTATCAAATGATAGTTAAATGATAGGCATAGAATAAATGTTTTTGTTTAACACCGCTTAACCCCATTTTACGCACTGCAAAACCGACCGCTTGCATGCATTATGTCAAATTCTTCTATGCAGTAGTTGCCATCATATGGATACTTTTTTGACAGAACCATGCTTCGCCTAAACCAATCTCTGATCAGCCCAAAGGAGCACTACCCAATTAAATCACTGCATATCACACAATGCAGCAATGCAACAAACATGGTGATCAGTTAATTCGTAGCGACACACCTGACTACACACGTCTTCATTCACATATCTTATATGAGATCTGAGTTTTTTAAAGAACGCATTTTTACCTAGGCATGCCTTAAAAACTGAAATACTCAATTTAAAAAATTTAAGCCTGTGCAACTAACCCTACATGTAGCATGTACTAATCATATGTGACCCCGGACATCCATTCCTATAGAACAACCATTCCTGCCCCACCGGCTCAAACCAAAACCACTATCATAATTTATACATAAGTCGAATATAGAGCAATGTGAGATCAACTGTATGATGCACAATCTATTAAAGGGTAATTGTGTTAATGAAATTCAAGACTGCAACCTGCTTACTCATGTAAGTTTATCAGACTCTTTCACGCAGGATGATCTTGGTAAGCCCTGACGATCTTGTCAAGTGCCTGTACCAATTCAATTTGAACTGTTTTACATTGGTCTGTAGGTCTTCCTAAGCTTCCTTCGCTTATTTCCATGTCTTACCTTAAACTCCATATTGATATCGCGCTTTGTGTAGTTGATGCAAAATAACTTTTTCGTGAAACCCGGCTCCTATGACCTGCACTTCCTGCTGTTTTAATTAGGGTCTAAGATGTTAGTGTCCTTGTCTTAGAGGCGCATTCAGACTAGCGGACTAACAGATCTGCAGATCAAATATGGCAACCGACTTGAAAGCTTGCTAGTTGATCCCCGAATAGATACTGAATAAATTCCCCTCGGGGATTACGCAACAAGCTTTCAAGTGAGTCGGCCATAATTTATCCCGCGAATCTGTTAGTCCACTGTTCTGAACGCATTCATAACAGATGATCAGGGAACTTACTGATCCACCGACTGAATATGGCCGACCTTACATACAAAGAGATGCTGCTAATTCTCCGGTGGCTTCCTTGCCTCCACACGCGCCATAAAACGGATCAAATCTTGGCTCCAAGGTTTAATTGCAGCGACGTCGCGTGTTGAGGCGGGGAGGTCGTCGGGGACTGTCGACATCGCTTTTAAGTTGGGTCGGCCATATTTAGTAGGCAGATCAGTTAGTCATCATCTCTTGTGAATGCACTCCTAATCAGCTGTTCTGAATGCGCTCTCAGAGGCATAACAGCAATAGGCGTATTAGAGAGCGCATCAGTCTAATCTTTAAACAGATGACTTTCTTCAACCAGATTGCCTTTCATTCATTTCACAAGTGATATTGTGGTCTGAGTTGATCCTGAGAGGGCTTCGGGTTTTGATATTTTATCTGGAACGTTTGAACCTAGCTCTTCCAAACTGTTTTTTGTCTTTGTTCCCAATAGACTACAATGTGACTACTGTAGTTGTTGGGGTTGTGTACTCATCCATTTGATCTTTTGATCCTTTCTGCAATGATCTGCATACCATGTGTTAATAAACAGTTTTATCAAGACGTTCCACTTGCTTCTCGTTCTCCTATTACTAATTAGCAACTAATAAACAACTTTCAGATACACTATTCCCCAAAATGTTTGGTACACGTCAAAAATAACTTCACTTTTTGGGATATGTTACTCATATTTCTAAAACGCAACAATTGGTGCGAAAAATTAGTCGTTGCAGCAACTGGCACGACATTAAGTAAGATGTATGTGTATTATGAACACTTTTCAATCAGTCACTCTCCATTGGTTATGACTGGAATGTCTGTGGTGTGTGAAACATGTCACAGAGTTTTGGTACAGTGCTGGTGGGGTAGGGTGCGTTTGTCATGTTCTGTCAATTTTCGCGGAGGTTTGCATATTAGTAACTGTGTCTACCGATTACTGAGACCATGCCGCGTCCTACCAATATGGTAATGCGACACCAGATGGTTGCATATGCAGATATGGGCGAGAAAGAATTTGAGATTATAGCCAGACGTTTGTGTGTGGACAGGAAAACTGTGAATAGAATCTTGAGGAGAAGGGCAGTGACAGGAAATGTGACACCTGTGAAATCTACGGGTAGACCGCGAGGTGGAAACACCAGAAGTGATCGTGTCATCATTAACCTGGCAAGAAGAAAGTGGACAAAACCTGCCAAAGCCATTGCCTTGGAGCTACAGGCCCGACGTTTGGCTCGATTGTCTCGCCAGAAAGTAAACCGCAGGCTGTTGGAACATGTCTACGCTTCAAGAATAATGGTGGAGAAACCACGCCTGACACCTGCCCATCGAGCAAATAGGCTGCAGTGGGCGCGGCAGAACCGTAACCTTACGGTCCAACATTGGAATCTCAGGGTGTTTGCTGATGAGTCCCGTTTTCTACTGTATCCAACAGATGGAGGAATGAGAGTGCGTAGCTATAGTCTCATTGGAGAATGCTTGTTGACTGAAAATATCCAAGAAACAATAGCTGGAGGAGGTGGTTCCGTACATATTTGGGGTGCCATTTGCAGCAACGGTATTTGCCCATTGCTTCCTCTGGATGGAAACCGTAACGCTGCCAGATACAGGGACATTCTCCAACAGAACCTGGAACCGTTCGCAAGAGGGATATACAGACACAAATTTTGGATTGCAACATGACAATGCAACTCCCCATACAACCCGCTAAACTAACGACTATATCCGCCAAACAACATTCAGCAGATGCTACAGCCAGCAAGCAGCCCAGATGTATACTCAATTGGGACGAACTTGGTAGTGCTATTCAAAGGAGAAACCCTCCCGCTGCAAATTTAGATCAACTTCGAGATGCCCTTCAAGTTGAAAGTACCACAATTCCTCTCCAAAGAGCAGTGACTCAACTTCACAGTATTCCACGCCGTCTGGCGGCCATTATCCAAGCTTGCGGTGGAGCGTTCCCCCTACTGAGATTAATAACTTAGTCTGAAGAGTTTTTGTGACAATCTACCCAAATTTCATCTTGATTGTCGATCACAATTCAAATTTATGTTTAAATTTTCACTTGTTACTGTTGCGTAAAAACATACTCATTCTGAGGGGCATGAGGGAAAAAAAAACCTAAATAAATAAACGCTTTTCTTACATTTGCATTGTTTGTTTCTCTTTTACTTTGCTAATCCTCCAGCTTCACATATTTAGCAATATAAGCGGTATAATTTTGGTATTAATAATAATGAAAGAAACAGGGCGAAATGCATCCCAAAATTTCCGTGTACCAACCATTTTGAGCAAGAGCGTATGTGTGAAATGAGTCAATTGTATACAAAATAACCTGTGAACAATAACGTCGAGTATACCAATTCCCCAATTTCATAATAGTATGCATGTCGTCATGTTGTTTAATACCGTAGACCTGTGCTTCAGGTTTCCAGGAGTCCCAGGTAACACAATAATATCGAAGGCCTGAGAGTAATACATATATGAGGCCGTGTATGAAAGATTTAACAAATTAGAAATTCAAGAATTTAAACATGCTAGGTAAATACACATCACTTAATAAGTCATTTCACAAATATCGCATCTAATTGTTTAGATTAACCTTTACTTTTATCGATCTCATCCCATTGTCTCAACCACCTAAAAGAAATAAAGAGAACATGAGGAAAAAGTAACACGTTTACATGCAGGCGAAGGAGTTATACTTCAATATTAATCGCGAACAATATCAACAGCGACTAAAGACCGTTGCCTGTCTTTCACACTTTTACACAAACACACGAAGGTTTAATAAAGGGAGTCGCGGCGCGATATCTATCTCTTTCATTCGAACAAGCAAAGGGCTGACCCGAAGTAAGCTTTCTATACTAATGTCCTTTTTATTGTGTATTGTAATTACTCTACTTGCTCGCCTCCATTGTCTTGTAAAAGTGACAAAGAATGTGTTGTATTCACACACGAGATGAAAGAACTTCGCATAACTCCTTTGCCTTAAGTTGCATAATGTCTTTCTCAAGGTTATAATCAGTGTGAAGAGGGTGTCTTGCCTCATTTAAAAAGGGTGTTGTTCTTCATACTGGTTGTTGCTTAACTTATGCTAATCTTAAACTTTTATGTACCAATATGGTTTTAATAAATCGCCAAAATTATGAATTTAATGAACATTGTGTATCAAACGTTTTGATACGATTTAAATAAATGGACGAGGAGGATTACGGTATTAGGTTCTATTTACCTCTGGCTTTAACTTCGCCCTGCTATATAAATGAACAAATGTTGCAGATCGTAACAAAAAACTTTCTTATAGTGTTTTATGACATATATGATTTACACATTTGATAGTGAAACACTCCTCGACTTTAACGAATCACCTGACGTAAACTGTCTACCCGCGCTCCCCGAAAAAAACTGTTTCTTTTAATTTTGAAATGAATTGCTTTTAAGGCAAAGAAGTCCATTAAACCCTTTAGTCTCAATATCATTGTACAGCATGTTGTAATCGATATTTAAAAAAGTTAATTTTTGTACTCCGCTTTCATCGAGGATACCTCAAGTTGAGGTTACAATTACGTCGCTCGCCTATGCTACTGGAATATATATTTAAGGACAAATTAAGCTTTGTAAAGTCCCTATTGTCACACACCATAGATACTTTATTTTGTCTTGAATGAAAAAATAGCCTCAAATTATCGTTTTGTGCTTAAACCTTTCATTACTTGAACCAAGATCTGTACTATAGCTACCAAGACGTACATGCATCAAGTTGGGTCTGCTGGGGGAGGGGAGCATTTAAATGATAAACGAGGAAGTCTACCTGCAAAAGCAGCAGCAGTGGTTTAAATAATCGCTATCTAGACTCCTTTTTCTTTGACAGCAACATAAAAAGTGTTTAGGGAGAAAGTCACACAAAGACCCGACGTTGTTTTGTCTTCAGCATTTCCTCTTCCTTGTTATCTGCAATTACTATCGTCAATTAATGAAATCGAGAAAGCAATTAAGTGACGGCACATTGAATATAGTCACTAGGTGCATTTCGCTGAGTGTTTACAAGATCTAGCGACACATTTTATCGCCACGCGTTCTAGTTTGATTAGTTTAGAAAATTAAACAGTTACTCTGTCGGCTCTCCGTCATTGCTATGAATCTGACATCGAATTTAGTCCAAAATATTAGTAAATTCAGAATTATTAGCTAAAACGTAAATTGCCCTAATTTGTCAGATAATCAAAAATGCCGGTGATCCACGCGGAGGGTACGCTTTCCTGAAGGTAGCGGCGACGAACGGCGACGATATTTTTCTGAATAGTGAACCTTTATTAGTTACGAAACGCCCCCTTTTCAACAGGTGCGTTTTATTAATTACTTCATGTCACAAAGTTAATTTATACAGGCAAAACTTTATTCAAGGAAATAGTTTCACGAAATGAACGAGAGTAAAATATAAGTCGGCACAAATATAAGGCATACAACAATGAGTCATGTTATGGATCATGTTATGGGCCATGTCGGATTATAATGGCATACCTTTATGCAAAACAGTCTATCGTTTCTTCCACCGCGAGTCCCTTTATTTAATATAATGTATTACTCATTACCCGTTTCATTTGACACTCTCTCTTTTTATCTCCCTTCCCCTTTCTCTTGTTAGAAGGAGGGTAAATACTTAAGCACTCAAAATCTGCACTATCAATCTTCAGAAAAACATAAGTCAACGAACCAGTGGGCTGATCCACAACATCCGACACAGCAGAATGAATCAAATAACGGCTAGCACAAATTAATATGCAGTTAGCTATAGTGCCACTACATACATACACGGTAATCAGCTGCACGCGCGAAGCTGTTGACCAAAAGGATAGTTCGCTACGGGGTACCGTTTGTTTACATAAGTACTCTAAGGGGGCGTGGCTACCCAGGCGACCAGGGGATTAGGCTAGTTACTATATGCCGTCAACAATCGTTAAGCGACCCTATCATTATACACTCTCTCTATTGTATTTTCCACCGCATTAATCGCAGTGTAATCTTCAAATGGTCCACGGGGTAAATGTACACATTCTTAATCCTAGTACGGCATTTCAGTTCACAGTCAAGACGTGTGGCTGCAGTGCTCAGGTTTCTCTGGTTATCGTGGGATTGCCAACGAAACAGCCAAGTACTGGTCTGGCATAGAGCTGGTGACAAACTCCTCCGTGAAAGGAATAAGTGATCTCCAATATGTCGACATCGAATTCGCTGGTCTTCCTAACATCGGGACACATTCAAATGATACAGCAGCCATATCTGTTAGCGGAATCCCACCTGTGCTTGATAACCTGAACATCACAAATGTCATCGGTAATGGTGTTCTACTCAGAGATTTAACTAGACATGCGGCGATCAACAATAGTAAAATTGAGGACAGCATGGGCAACGGCGTTTCCTTCAGAAGCTATGGTGGTAAACTGGCACTGGACAATGTCCAGATTGCTAATGCCCATAAAGCAGGTGTATATTACAACAGAACATTCCTGCTGCCTTCCTATAAGATGTGTCAACTGTCGGAAACAACGGTTCCTGATGAACATAGTCAGCTTTGACAGTACAGACCTTCATCTGGGGTCAAGGTCTTCCTGTTCTCAGGTAGGCCACTCGATACTTATTAGACCTTTACACTGATTTGTCATATTTAAGAATTGGCTTGTTCAACGCGTAGCCTATATTGTAAAAAGAACGTTACACAAAAGTTTCTGGCCATACATCTTTACATTTTGAGTAAATAATCATTCAGCTCAAGCGTTGAATTATTTAAGTACACGGGTAGGTTATAGAGTTACGCAAGCGACGTTGTTTCATAAAACATGTGTTTTAATTTGCTGTGTTCCATCATATAGGTGTTTCGAAGTCAAAAACCAGGATATATTTTGGCGGTGCGCGTACTATATATAAGGACACGTTGGTATACATATAACAACATACTGGATATATTTGACGGAAACAGTTCGTCCTCAAGGCGGTTGGAGAGAGTGAATATGTACGGTGCCGAGGTGAACATGCCGTCTCCTCTCTACACAAGTGGCAACTTAATATATCGGCTGTAATGATATTATGTAATCATATTCATGGACATTATTTGTCTACATAAGGTGTGGTCATTTTGAAGATGACGTAAAAGCACCGGTTTTTGGCGTTAAAGTGCTGTTGGTGGGTTCGTTATGTCCAATATTAATTACCTTGGCTAGGAACACAAAAATCCATGTAGACTGATACACACTAAGAAGACGAATTAATGATTAAGGATCGCAAATAAGGCGAAATAATGACATATTTAGGGGATATAATCTATGATGTGATCATCAAGTTATATTAGTAATTTTCAGACGACCTGCCACCAAACAAACCAAGTTTATCATTGGACAATGTTATAATCAGCGGATCCTCCACAGCAGTATATGGCCAATACCAGGGTTACACCAATGGAATACGGACTGACTGGAGACATCCAGACTACCCTGATGTGGGACAAGTCGGCGTTGATATAAAAGACTCCGTCATAGTAGGAAACTACAGATTGATGAACGCTTGGTTATACAAAGTATCGAATGTTCCAATGGTGAATGAACTGTTACCATTATTCGCCATCTCAATCAAAAATACAACCTTATATTCCAATGACACCGGATTTATATTTATAATGACCGTGGAAATCGAGAACAGTTAACTATTGATGGATGTAAGATCAGAAATACCAGGAACACATTGTTACAGTACAGTGTCAGGGATGACAACCCCAAAGATGTGGACATCCAGTTCTTGAATAACGAAATCACTGATAACAGACATCAGGTACTTGACATCAGTGGTGGTGCTCTACATATGACAGTATCGGGGAATAACATCATAGACAATGAGTACAGCTATGGGTCAATAAGCTTATACCGGGGATATGAAAAGACAATACTATTTGTGAACAATGATATAGCCGGTAACCATTACAGACATATCGTTGTCATGAATATGGAGAAAACAACCTATGATCTAAGTAAAACACCAAACATTGGACTGGTAGGGAATGTCATTGCTAACAACACTTATTCATCCGGCAACAGTGAACGTCGGCCATCACAGCCCCCAATGTCAGCTGCACTCGTTTTAGATGGTTATGGAAATGTCTGCATTCAAAACAACACGCTTCAAAACCCTGGCCTAGAGACAGAGGTGTATGTCAAGACTCGCGCTTCAAAATGGACAGACACCACTGAAGCCAGGTACAACACGTGGGGATGTGAAAATACCCATTGCGTGAGAAAACGTACTTATGACGCACACAATGACATGTATCTGCCGGAAGTGCGAGTACTTCCATTTGTGTCAAGATCGAACGAGATGGTGTACACTCCTGACGTCACAGAGGGACTTCCACAAGGAAACGTCCTTGGCGGGTGGCTGAACAAGTCCATCACATTAGAAGCAGCAGGTTCTCCATTCTATCTAAAAGAAGATTGGACTATTTTACCTGGTGTTGAAGTTTTCATTGAACCTGGTGTTTGGATTAAGCCAGCAAGGGACAAAGGGATCCTCGTTCTGGGACAGATAGTTGCCAGGGGAGAAAAGGGAAAAAGGGTTGCCTTTGGCTGTCAATACCAAACAGCTTATTGTTCTTATTGGCATGGATTGGTGTTTGCATCAGATGACGTCAGTACTAGCCCTTCGGAATTGCTCTTTGTAGACGTTTTTAATGCAGGATACAAAGGGAACACGTACGGCACAGCTGTGCAGTCTTTCAGCCCCAGTATAATCATGCAGAACTCACGAGTGATCCAGTCCAGGTTGACGGTATTGAACTAATTGGACCAGTAGTGAAATCAAACATCATTAAACGAAACGAGTTCCTTAACAACAGAGGTGTTGGGATAAATGCTGTTGTGGCTTACCCAAGAAGTAAACCATTCAATACCAGGGTCAAACGAGAATCTGTGGGATGGCCTAGTGACGTTTATGGGGTCGATAATATTTGCGAAAAAACTTCCAAAATGCTCATTGTTAAAGACAGAACTGTGGTTTATTATTCTCACGGAAAACAGCATGGGTGATATTATTTTAATTGCACGCGTGCAATACGTTCTGAACTTGGACGGAATATCACAATCCAGTTTTTTACAGTTTAATCTGCAACGTTTTCAACTGGAAATATTCGAAGGATCGTCTCCTCTTCTCTCAAGGCGACTTCTTTATGCTGACCAGACAAACGATTCACTTCCTTCAGATGTTCCAATAAACAGTTCCAGTGTAACCATCCGGTTATATAGCAGGGCCTGGAACTGGGACACACATGGTTTGCAAAGCTTGGTCTTTGGTATCAAGATCTCCAGCGACACATCCACAGGTGTGTTAATGTACATCTTAAAGACATACTAGTAGCATGTCATTGTGGTACTTGGCATTCATACAAAGACTTCATCGATTGGTAAGCGTTCTTAAGGAAACATTTTTTAATTTACAGTATGTTAAAATACAAGTACACGTGTATATTTTACATGTTTCATAACCCATACTATTTGGTTTGCCTTTCAGGGTCTATCGGCAACTTTGTCATCGAGGAAAACACTTTCTTTAACAATGGTCTGGGTGGAGTGAACATAACTACATTTGGACAGAGTAATTGGGATATAAACATCAATAAAAACATATTCCACAGAAATGGACTTTCGACTTCCAACCGAGCTGAACATTCCAAAGCAGCTTTTCGGCTTAATATCGCTAACACCAATGCTACATTGGCAAACAATTACATGGAAGGGATCCATGGCGGCAGCCACGCCACGACTCACAGCGTATTCCAAAACAATAAGTTGAACATTTGGAGCAACCAGATTCTCTATACAACTCAGATAGAGAACATACTGGTTGCAGAAATAGAGGACGGCCCTCACACACAGCAGTGCAGTATAGATGGGAATGTGATACAGCACGGACAGGGAGATAGGTACAGTGATGTCCTCCACTTGGAGGGTGTGTCTGGAACCGTCACAAACAACTACATCTACAACAACACAGGTCTACATGTGATGTGGTGGACAACACCAGCCAATAGGAACACGAGTGAAGTCACCACTGACAACATCATACATGTACTTCTGGCGTGCCGAGGCTGAGCTTCTCAGGTACTGTCCACGCACTTTCTTATTGCCCACTAATTACACTCACCAATTACTTGATTTCTTCCCTACGGTCTAGCTACGGCCCAGCCAGACGAGAGGAACCTAGAAAACCGTACGTCCTGAAAATCATGCGTGGAGTTGGGACCCAGGCTTAAGCTCATATTAGCGACAAGACACGGCACAAGCATGTACTGTAGAGGTAATTGCCGTTGCCCGTAGCCACTTACGATGTCATAAAAATCCCACAGAAAATGTGTACGAGTTCATTGTACGACGTCCGTAGCAAATGTCATTTAGACTTTAGCGATCCAAATGAGATGAAGAAGCAATTTTCACATCGTCAGCGGAATATCGGTAGCGATCCGAGCGAGACGAGAAGGTTATTTTCATATTTGTTTTAGGGACTTCGTCAGCAGAAGATCGTCAGCGGGAGATAGTTACTGATCCGAGCAAAAAGAAAAGGCAATTTGAATATTTGTTCGAGGGCCTCATTAGTGGAAGATCGTCAGCGGGAGACCCGGTGGTTAGGATGCGTTCATTCGCAACTGAGTGAAATATGCTAATGTCTAGCCCTGCAAGAGCAAAATTTATTCACATGGTTGATATGGTAACAACTGACTACTGAATGTTTATTTTGCATTAAAACGTGCTCTAGCAGTTCAGACTCCCACCAAAAAGATATTGTCAAAATAAGTTCGTAATTAAAATATTTTTAATACTATTTTTTAAATATTTTTATTTATACCACCCTCCTTTGAAAATTATTCTTACTTTTTTTCATTTCATTCCTTTTATTTTTGAGTGTCAAACGAGCTGATAATGATAGGTAAGGATCATGGCTAATTAAAAATCCAAATGAACAGAAAAATCGAAGGCATAAAAATTTTTTAATTAGACTAATTATACAAGTAATAGACTGATTATACTGCTATACTTCATCCTCTGCTGTATGCGTTGGCGGCCATTTTGATTTTACAATGACAGAAACATGCTAGTATGCAGTCATTTATCCTACTGTGTTTTTATGACGGGAAATGTGTTCACAATAGTCACAAATAAATTATATCTGTCAACTCTTGGTTGTTTTTCTATTTTCTCTAAAAATTGACGGCCATATTGAAAATGCTCAAAGTCTCGGAAGTAGAAACCAAGCCAACTCAACGTTTCTAGCCCTCAAGGATGCATTTCTGTAATGAATGTTTACAGGAAAGATCATTGCAGGGTTCGACTATTTGGCATATGCGAGTGAGTGGGTATTTGTCATTTTGTATTTTGCATTATCATCCAGTGACGCCATCATGACGTCATCATTGCTGTAATAGATGTTTACAGTTAGTGTACGTTTCTCAAATTTATTCATGTTATCATAATTAACGCCGGTAGTGCTCGTTTACGTGAATTCTAGATGTACACAAAATGCTGAGTCAGCATATTTTAAGAAAGCTGCTCATCCGGGTACTTGTGAATTTTGGAGTTGCCCCCAAATCCAAAATTGACAAACACCCAATGGTCATTCATCGTGGAAAGTTTCATGCTTTTATCAACTTTTGCACAATTGTTTTGGCTTAGCCGCCTAACTAAGAAAGGGGTCGGTCAGCAAAGGTGTCTCACATTTGTTTGGTGATTTTTACATCAATGATATCTCGTCATTGTGAATGATACAAGCCATCTCGGCTTATTTGTAACACGTTTGATCACAAGTGTCTCGCTTGTGTCAAATACGACGTGTGTCCTAAATAACCGTCTAGTCTAATCTCTTGTATCGTGTTTAGGAGTACAACTCCAAAGCAAACAGGGATACGAGCTGGAGGAATGAAATGAGCGTGTTAATGGATCAGAAGTCAAAGGTCGAAATGTACGCATTGACCTACTTAGGTGTTTACTATATATAGGCTACTCACGCTGCACAGGTGTGTTGAGCTCGCAAGCAATGCGTTGTGAACTCTAAATGAGTTTGTTAGACAAGTTTTGGTAATCTTTAAGCTAAATCATATCAGAAAGAGTATGTTCTCTGAGAAATTTGATTTATTAGTTTCCCAAATACTGAATTTACGGCGCCCCTCCTAATATACGCTCTTTGTTTACAGGTCTAACCTGAACTTGTACAGCATTAAAAGAAACTTTAAAAGATTAAGTAAAAGCTTATACATAAGATTGTTCTTAGTTAATACTTTAGAGGGGGACTAAAATTAGAGTTGATCTGAAAAACGTTCAAGCATAAACGTAAGTTTTGTTTCAACAACAATTATAAGTAAAAAATAAGATAAGAAATATCTCAAGCAACTTATGTAAGAATTCTTACTAGTCATAACAATTGATAGGACTTATTTTCAAATCTGCTGTTAATCTATAAACTTTTTTTCCAAAATATTTTTTCCACGGACACTAAAATTTCTGTCCATGTACAATGTAAGTCGATTAATTTTTATATCATGGAGATTTTTTATGTTTTGATCATTTTACATTTTTTTTGAAACCGATGTCAAAATTAAACATTTGAAAGTAAAATACAGTTTTTATATTTTACAAAACACATGTAAGCCAATTATATTAAATTCATTTATTCTTCATTTTGAAATTGCTGACAAGAAACTATATTTTGACATGTTGTTAAGATCAGCCCCTTCACATTTATCATCAGCTGGAAATCGCTTCATCGTTTGTGCATCTCGTTTAGCCAATAACTTTTTCCGTGTGGTTTTCTTTTTAACTTTGCGTGCCTCATGTTTCTGTGCCAGTAAATTTTCCAAACTAACAGGGCTATGATAGAGTTTCCCTTCGTCTTCAACCGTCCGTCCCTTACTTCTACAGTTTTTCTAATTAATGTGTCTCCGTTTCATCCTTCCTCTTTCAACTGTTTCGCATAAATGAAGCACACCTGTTCGAATACTGCTTTTTAAAATAGAGTGTATGACATTCGATCTGGTGTTTTGTCTACTTCATCAAAGCCTATATTTAACAGAGTTTTCACTGTGCTGGGTGTATAATTTGTCTTCTTTTCATATGCGACAAACAACTGCACTAATTCGTGTTGCTTTTCGGGTGGCAGTGGAACGTTTAGTGGATTATTTTGTCTTTTGTCGGCTGTATTCATAGTACAGTGTGGACTGTGACGCTCGTGTTCGACATCTGCCGCATCTCTCAACGGGTCCCAGTTCTTTAGGTTTAAATTACAATTAAAACAACTGACCGTGTCGTCAGATTTGGTTGCATTCGGGTCCCTGTAAAACCCGCTGATGGCTAAAGGTATAGGGTTAATGAGAAGTCTACCAGACCAGTCAAGAAACCTCAGAACTCTATCCTCTTCTTTACAATAGGGTATCCAAAAAAAAAAAAAAGGCCTTGTCTTCTGATGCACAATCGGGGAATAGGTTACTGTCATCCATTGTTTCCGACGAAATAGTGACCTATGACAAAATTACTATGGTGAACGATACTTTATTAAAAGCAATATTTTCAGTAGCCAATCAGAAACAAGGACACATATCTTTAATGAAACCAATGAAGTTTGATCTTTTTCAACCAAATAATGTCCCACGCGTAAATCTATTTTAGATATGATGTAATAATCAACCAATCAAATTGCAGTATCGTATTATTTCAACCAATCAATGCCTCGCATGTAATCTATTTTTAGATATGATGTCATAATCAACCAATCATATTGCAGTATTTTAATTTCAACCAATCAAATGCCTCACACGTAAATTTTTTTTTGATATGATGTCATAATCAACCAATATAATTGCTAGTTGCAACATATAAACCGTTTGTTTATGTATTAGCCAATCTTTTTTGAGTGCACAGTTTTATATCTGGAGTGAAACAAGTTACATATTTATTGCAGCAACCATGGTCCACACGTGCAACATTTGCCAGAAAACGTTTCTTCTGAGGAAACAACTGATCCGCCATAAAGGTGTTGATCATGTTGTTAACAACCACGAATGTGATGTCTGCGGGGCAAAATTCAGTCGCCTCGATCACCTTAAACAGCATCGCATCACCCACAGCACAGAAAATGCCATTAAATGCCCAACTTGCGGAAAAGGATTTAAACTCAGAGGTAACATGCTTCGTCACATGCGCTTACACTCGACCAGACTAGAACAACCGACCTTAAGATGCCCCGAGTGTGCCGAAGTATTTGCCACCCCACAGGACCGTCTAAACCACCAGGCTGAAGCTCATCCGCAACCGGGGCCCTCGAGCAAAAGAAAAGCAGGTTCTCAACCCGACATCGTTAGTAAGAAAATTCAAGTGGGGTATGGCGCTGGGGCTATCCTTTCCCCTGATCCAGTCAGCATGCCTGAAGATCTTCTTCCTCCTGATACTGAGCCTCTTGTACGCGACGCCTACATGCATCATTGCAGTAGCATCCGCACTCGATTCTCTAGGGGAAACAAATTACAAGACTGGTACAACTTTCGGTTGACTTCTGTTCACCCTGACGATCTTCGAGAAGGGCTAGCTGCCGTGTTTAAAGACCAAAAGACTGTCTTTAAGCTGAATGTGTCTTACGGATTTTTTTAAAGAAACATCGAGACACGGGAAATACGGTATTATCACCCCAGCAGCAACAATCACTGTTTCCTTGAATAACCGTATTTGATCCAAAACAAAGACGATCTAGACGGCTTTTTCGAGCGTATTGCTGTCAGGGATATTTTGGAGTGCGCCCGGCAGGTGAGACCCAACTCCAGATGGATAGTAGAGATGATCACTAGCGTTACGTTCTACGTGACCAAGCTGGTAGGTCATCCGATCGGCAGTGCTGGCCTTCTACCGAACTTTATCTCCAACAACAAGGGTTTGGTCGCACTGCAAGGAGATAAGAATGGTTGTTATAAGGACAATTTGTTCGTTTTCCGCTGCTTAATCTTGCACAGGGGGTGGCCTGTATTTCAACTAGAAAAAACCACCAAACAACTTTTGGAAAAATACAGAGCTGAGACCAGGTGCAAGATAAAAGGATTTGAGGGTGTGTCGCTCAACCAACTGGAGCGAGTTGAAAAGTTGTTCGAAGTCAACATAACGGTATACGAGCTGCAGGAAACAGAAGACGGTGCGACTTTTGCTGAACTTGTGCGTCGATCGCTGAGTGCGAACAAGGAAACCATGTCGCTTAATGTGTATGAAAATCACTTTTCGTACATACGTGACATGGGGAAATACACTCAGTCTTTTTGCTGCTCAAAATGCAACAAAATGTTCAAGCACAAAGGTAACCTACATGCTCACGAACGGACATGTGAAGCCATCGTCGAGCACCGCTTCCCTGGGAAAGCTTACACACCCCAACAGACAATATTTGAACAGTTGGAAGATGAAGGTATCGTGGTCCCCGAAAAAGACAGATATTACCCATACAGGGCAACCTTCGATATTGAGTGTCTGTTGCCGAAACATCAGCAGCCTGGTCACAGCAAAAAACTTCACTTGGAAAACGAACACCAGTTTTTGAGAGTGAGTGTGTGTAGCAATGTACCCGGGTACACCAAAACTCAGGGCATTTTTTCCAATGGTGAGCCATTGCTAGCTGTGCAACGGTTCATTGATACGTTACAAGACATAAGCCGCGCAGCCGAAACTATTCAAAGACACAAGTTTACCAGGGTGTTTGAAACTCTAGATGAAAAAATAGAAAAAGACTTGGAAAAGAGATCAGAAAATGAAAACAGCGAGGACGAGGGAAAGGATGAAAAGTAGTTGAAAAACAAACATATTTTATCAAAACTTAGTGGTAAATTTAGCAATTATTTAAATGAGTTACCTGTTTTAGGGTTTAATAGTGGACACTATGACTTGAATGCCATAAAGACGTTGTTTTTCCCGCTTTTGTTAAATTCGGAAAAAATACGCTTTGTTGTAAAGCGGAACAATAACTTCATGGTGCTCAAGTCGGATAGGTTGAAAATCTTAGATATTAGAAATTTCTTAGCTCCAGGGTTTAGTTATAGTCAATTTTTAAAGGCATTCGAGTGCCAAGAATCCAAGGGGTTCTTTCCTTATGAATAGATGGACTCCCTAGACAAACTTGAGTGTGCAAGTCTCCCTCCACGCGAAGCGTTTTTCTCACAGTTGAAACAAAATGACATAAGTGAGGAGGATTATGCATTGTGTCAACGCGTTTGGCATGAAAACCACATGCAAACAATGCGCGACTTTCTCACCTGGTATAACAACAAAGACGTTGAGCCGATGTTGGAAGCAGTGGCTAAAATGTTCGCCTTCTACCTTGAGAGGGGTATAGATATGTTTAAAGATGGTATTAGGTTACCAGGTTTGACATTGAAGTACCTGTTTCAAAACGTAGGAGACGCTTATTTCACTCTTTGTGATGACAAAAACAGCGATCTCCACTAATTCCTGAAAAAATGCCATGGTGGGCGGTCCCAGTATTTTATTCCATCGTCACCACGAGAAGGATAAAACCTTCATCAGAAAAGCCACTCTAGATGCACCAAAGCTCTGCAAGAAAATCATTGGCTACGATGCTAATGCTCTTTACTTGTGGTGCTTGATGCAGCCTATGCCCACGGGGACGTTTGTTAAGCCTCTCTTCTGGTCCTCAAATCAAGTTCGGTCCCTTGGTTCTAAACTGTTTACCAGAAGCTCTGAACTGGTCCTACACCTGTAAATGTCCATTATGACGAGTTCAAACGTGTTCCCCAAACGTGTCCTTGGCTGACTCTATTATGGTCTCCAATATTTGAGGTTTAAAACTTTGAGAGGCTATCAAAAAACGTACGTAAACTGAATGTTAGAAAGAAATGCATTTCAATTATTTAAAATTGTATTATATTTGCTACAATATATTCTCATATTTTTAAAGAACACAAAAGTTTTGCTGCGTGACTACCTTTAGGATGCTTACACTACTACAATATTTATGGCGTTCTCTGCTTCTTGTTTTCAAGACAGTTACATTCGTGGGTGATTGTGTGCATGTTGGGGGGGGGGGTACTCACTCACTGTCATGATCGTGCGTTCTTTATTCCGTTTCAAGTTTCAAAATTTTCTTTCATGCCCGAAATCTGTGAATTTAAATACTCGATCCCCACCATTAATAGTGCCACCGACTCTCACATTGACTGCCTCTCTTGTTATAGAGCACAATTCAAAGTAATTTAAAAGAGACAAACCTAGCTGTTATTACAGAAACGGGATTCTTTAACATAGATTTTGTCTCGA